>WSUE01000183.1:0-76865 GCA_019633535.1 Tulasnella sp. JGI-2019a
CCAGATACTGATAATTCCAACAACTTATCCATGATGGCACAGCCTCATTATGATATGTTTTCAATCATCATGACATGTGTTCCATGAAACTCAAGAAGCTAGTGGGTGTGGAGTGGATGTGCACTCTTAAGTGTGCTAGACCTTATAGGGTGTCAGATTTCAGATAGCATGCAGATTTGGGTTGCTTGATAGGTGCAGCATGCCAGATGTATGCTCCCTGTACAAAGGCTTGCAGTGGTAAACATGGCAGAATAGGTGGCAGTAATGTTTTATAGATGGATTTACTTTTCTCTTCTTAGGACCGGGACTGAACCGGTCTGCGCTGGTTTGAACCGGTTCATCAAAATCCCCTGAAGTCGGTCTCTGTTCGGTCCTAGGACTGAACCGAGACCGATGAGGACCGGTTTATGGACCGGTTCATGATGGACCGAAGCCATCACTACCCCCTGGAAGATTCGCCGTCAGTAAAAGTGACAGGTTCCATCTCTCTTACCTGTTTTTTCTCCTTACATGATATTCTTGAGTATCTCCCATTGTGAACCCTCCTGAGATTTGGGGGGATTTCAGTATATGAAGAGGGAAGCGATAATGCGTACACTTACCGCCATAGATCCACTGACGTTGGTACAGTTAGTCAAAGGGAAGGCCAATCCAAGCTATCAATTACTGCTTACAACAACCACAGGCAATTGCGCCGCCGGTCCCATGTTTATTGGTGTGACAATATTCACTGTCAGGCCTGCAGTACGAAACAGTTAAACTATGCAGTAGTAGAAGTCATGGTTGATTTTGCTCACAATCTTCACTGCTAGGATATGCTTGGACCCAGATCTTCTCAAGAAGCTTGTCCGCTACTCTCCCTAGTGTACCGGTAGGGAGAACCTCAGGAAACTGGTTGGGACACATGTGGCCGAATGCAGTCGCATCATAGGTACCGTTATAAGGAGGGTATGCTTCAGGAAGACGTAGGCGAAGGTTTCCGACACTGTCTCAGCGGTGCGTGGCATGAAAGCACGCTCAGCCATCACGAACGATAGCGAAATAGAAATGACCCTATTGGAGACATACGGCGGCTTTGCAT
Organism: Tulasnella sp. JGI-2019a; assembly: GCA_019633535.1. Taxonomy (NCBI): domain Eukaryota; kingdom Fungi; phylum Basidiomycota; class Agaricomycetes; order Cantharellales; family Tulasnellaceae; species Tulasnella sp. JGI-2019a. Next base: position 1,082 of record WSUE01000183.1, read on the forward strand.
AAGGGATGCCCAAGTATTGCCGGATGATGCCAGAGGTAACACCATGGAATACCCCATCGTCCAGTTGGATCGTCGTATTAGAGGGGAGTCGTGCTGGAAGAGCGATTATAATAGAGCCAGTACAGATTATGAATAGAGACTGTCGCAATAGCATAATGAATTGTCTGAGCGGATTTTTATTCACTTGAGTCACTGAGGGATGATAGAGGAGGAATAAGTCGATATGAGGTCTTGACACCTGCCTGTCGCGACTGACCGCGCAAGCGAGGGCCGTCGCTTGTGACACAGCCTACGCTTGGTTACCATCTAGATGCTGTTGAGCGGCATAGTTTCACATAACCACCCCTAGGGAGGACTCGTGGTCCTAGCCCAAGTCTACAGAATGGAGATGTTTGTCATATCACTGCTCAGCATGGTGGCAACTTATCTGCGTGTAAGCGCGATATGTTAGCATTGATGGCCTTCCCCCCCAATTCAGCCCAAAGTGATATCGTTATAACCCGCGGAATCTGCTAGTCAGTAGCCTTATGCGACCTATATAGTGCTTGTCGATTATTAAGTAATCCGGAATCGTTAGCCTGGTGGGATCTGGCATGTTCCCTTTTCAGCGACGGCTTGGAGATGTTGTTTCTTGGCGAAAAAGGAACAACTTTTCATTCGAATTCATCAGTACGATTCACTAGGTATCGCAGTGTCTCGGGACTTCATATTGTCGCCGATTTGCTCATTAAGACCTGCAGATCGCCAACAACAGCGTCAGGTGCTAGCGACTACTGCCACTTTCAATCCCCAGAAGCTATGTTGGTTAAGACACAGGAAGATGGTATCTCCGTGTGAGCTTACTAGTCATTGCTCCATGCACCGAATGATGTTGACCGGGGCGGGTTCAACGCACATCTACGTCGGGTGCCCATTGGCCAGAATGACAAGGAGAATGTCCTCAACGAAATCTTTCGCACAAATCTTCCTCCACAGTCTCCCACGCACCCGCTGATCACCAATATCACGATCGTCACACGGACCGCGTCTTCTAACGAAAGCACACGCACATGCAGTTCTTTCCTATGTGCGACTCGTTGACGACTCAAATCGATGCGCCCTGAGTGTAAGACACACAGAGATGATCCAATCCAAAGCTTGGGATGATGTCTTGCTCATCAAAACATCAGAATCGGCCCCGGGAAGTGGCGCTTCCACAATATGTGTTGCCTTGAGACCAACGTCTCATAGCCTTCTGGGCACTCTTCATGGCTTTTGGATCTCGAGTTCACCCCTTGTAGAACGGATGCACTGAGGTCGGAAGTTGCCACTGCTTGGCCATGCAATCTTAAATGTTATCCTATGAGCGCTGCCACATGTTGGAACAACATGCATCGGTCCAACTTCTTCGGTAAGCCTAATCAGTACGAAAATGCACGTGGTTTTGAGCCCATCTGTAGTGCCAAAACGCTTGACGCCGAACGGTAAGGGCTGAAATAGTTCGCTATCTGTACCACTGGTCGAAAGTAGTCTTGAAAGGCTGGCGGTCTCCATCGGTTTGGGGGGGATCAAATCGATTGGGCACCGGCATATGTAAAGATTGGTTATCTCTGTCTAGAAGCGAGGTTAAATCAGATATAGGATCCAGAAGAAGGAAGATAGATGTGCAGCATGCGGATTGGATTAACCTCGACGATGCGAGCACACGACACAAGTTGATCGCTATATAAGGGTCCTTCGGCGGTAAGCCGCCGAATGACGCGCGCAATTCAAAGACCAACCATCGCCTCTCATTTCTGTGCCAATCCAAGCCCACGACCATGAGCACCACGAACTCTTCACGACAACGCACGAGTGGAACGAAGGACAGCAAAGTGGCTGATCCTCAAAAGGCTGAGGAAGAAAAGCAAGCTTTGGAGCTCCAGCAGTACAACAATGCTACTGGCCACTTTACCCTCGTCAGGTGAGTAAATGGTTGACGAATCGCATCCGGAAAGGAATATGATCGCTCAACGGAATGGATTATTGGTAAAGGAACTTCCGACCTGCCGACCTGGTCACCATCTCCAATGGCATGTGCGGATCCATGTCCATCTTCAGCTCGGCTCGTTACCTCGTGTCACAAGATCAGAGCTACTTGTGGCAAGCGCTCGCCTTCCCTCTGGCCGGCCTAATGTTCGACTTCCTCGACGGCAAGGTTGCCCGATGGACACAGAGTTCGAGTATGCTTGGACAGGAATTGGACAGTCTGGCCGATCTGGTTCGTCATTTCACCCCTTTCCCTGGCCTTGCTATTTTCTAACCGCACAAGCGAACCAACCATTCCAGATCTCCTTTGGCGTTGCGCCCGCACTTCTGGCATTCTGCGTCGGTCTTCGCAGCCCACTCGACACATTCCTCCTTACCGGATTCATCTGTTCCGGACTGGCGAGGCTTGCGCGGTTCAACGCTACTGCAGCACTTAAAAAGGGAGGCCCCAAGTACTTCGAGGGCATGCCGATACCGTCGTCTCTGGCGCTCGTGGGTGTGATGGCGTATTGGACGAATAAGGGCTGGATAGAGGGCTTGCAGGGTGTACCTCTTGGTACATACTGCTTAAGCCCCTCCGCGGATGGACTGTCGTGCACGGGTTGGGAGGTGCACAAAGTGTCGTTGATCTTCTTCGCGTGGGCGGCAATGATGGTCAGTAAGACGCTGAAGGTGCCCAAGTTGTGAGAGGATCTCTCGGAAGTATAGATTCGACGCCATTCACGCAGCGATGATCCATGGACTTACAGATATCCTTCACGTATATACCTAATCTGTATACACTCACAACACAGACGTATCGAGGGATATATCATTACGTGAGAGAAACACTGTGGTAAATGACGACAAGGCGCCCAGGCCTGGTACATAAATATGAGACAGACGACCAATCTATGCATTGGTCGTGGTATCAACCATCTACTCTTCCCTCATCTCCAAAACTGCTCTATCTTTTGCCCTCTCCGCAAGATCCACACCGACAAGGATCTTGCTCGCTTTCCAAAGCTGCACCAAGTTGACCACATTCTTGGCCAAACACACGGGAGCGCAAATCAACGCCCCGAGTTGTGGCCATGTGAGCTGGGACAACACTAAGGAGAAACCGGCCAGTGTCTTTGGGGAGACGATTGCCGTTGGGATTTGTGGGATGATGTTCGCGGCAAACAGCGAGCCAAGTTGGATGAAAGGCTCCCCGATTGGTGTCTTTTCAAAGTGCATGAGGTAGAGTGCGACGTAGAAGAGCTCGTTTCCAGCACAGAAAAGGAACAGGGTGGTCTTTTATTGTAACGAATGGGAGTGAGCCTATGTGCCTGGACTAACTCATAGAAGGGCGACTTACGGGGTCATTGTAGTAGTACCAGAGGATGCGGCTGACTTGACTCGTCACGAGCTTATGGCTGCGGGAGCCTGTCACCAGTGAGCTGCGGGAAGAGAAGTGAAAGAGATGGTCAACCACCGGTGCATCGCGCGGGTGGTGGAACGAAATTACTGCACCTGTACATGTGCATATAATGACTGCTAAAATCCAGTGTAATCAAGAACTGGAATAGGAGGGCCCAATCCGGATATGCCGAGGAGAGGAAACATAACAAGCACGATGTAGTGCATCTAGGGCGTGGAGCGCGATGAGTTCCAGGTGTGGCCTCTCCAGCTCTCAGCGGTCGGGCTGGAGTATCAGACCCCGCTCACCGATCGGTCACCATATCTAACACCGCACCGAACTTGCTGGTTTGACCCAGAGCTCGTGCCGCCATTCCGTCAAAGGCATCCAAGAGACAGCTGATTCCATATAGCACGCTGCAGAACCTCGGATGGGTCTTCATATAGTTGAGCGCAATGCCTGCGATGATGATCCTGGTGTACCCGATAAGGTTCGGTACAAAGAGAAAGACATTCTCGTTGTAAGTTTGGTGTGTCGCTAGGTCTAGGGCGACGTTGGCGTCGATAATGTCGACCATTGAATCGCGTCGACGACTTGGACGTAAGCCGGATGCGGAGAGTGATCGGGATTTTGAGTGACCGTGACCGCTCACACCGTTGCTGCTGCCGTTACTCGCCATTTTATAGAAGATATTATGGTAAAAGAACAGAAAAGGATGCGGAGACTGCGCCGGTGGGGGTTGAGGTAAAGAGAGATTGGACACCCAAGCAAACGCGTCACACGGCGTTTCGGTCCATAGTTTTTGATTTGGACTGCAATTCCGGATCCCTCTGTGCCGTCAGCATTCCGACTAATACCAACTACGCCGGAGCTCGATAATTTATCCAGAGCACTGGACTGCGAGCTACGATCTCCAAAGTCTTGATCACCCCAAGCCGAGCTTTTAAAGGGACGCGTCAAGCAACGCGGCTCTCTTCTGGATGAGGTCTCGAGCTGTCAGGCTCATACGCGACCCAAGCCCGTCATCATCAGTGTTGCGCTCAAAACTTGCTGCTACTTCCTTGCCATCGTACTCCTCGTCAGCTCGCTCGTCATACCCTCGAAGTCTCCCGCATAATCTTCGTGGGACTGCGCAACAACGGACAGTCGAAGCGCCCCATGCAATCACCATACCTGAGCTATTTGCTGGAAGGGCTGCTGCCATAGTGAAGAAAGCAGAAGAGGGCGAAGCAGATAATCCACCTTCCGAACAGTTGCCTGTCCAATCCGATGGTGGTCCGCCGCCCGACGATCCGGGGGCTGATGGGGACGCGTCCGGTCCCAAAAAGGTCAGGGTCAAGAGGAGCCGTATTCCTACTGCTGCCGAGAAGGAGAGGATGGCTATGGCGGCCGCTGAGGCACGGCTCCCACCACAACCTGAGTTCTCCCCTGAGCTCATTCGACAGGTCGTCTGGACGCCCGAATGGGATGAGGGCCTTAGTGGGTCTTCACCACCAGCATCGTCGAGTAATATCCTCCCCCCACCCCATGTTATCGACGACATATACCACAAGCTCTTGGTCACACTTCATCCACACGCACAGGATCGTGCCCTTCCTCAACCTGAGACAGCTTCAGGGGAGCCCTTAGTTGAGCCTACGCTGGGACTGTATTGTCCTATTGAAGGGGGGAATTACATTATTGACGCGACGGTTCGAGAACTTGCGAGGAAGGCGCATGCCGATGTGATCGTGATAGACGCCGCTCAGCTTGCCGCGGGTGAACATGGAGTGTTTGGCGAAGGTAAGCTACGTTTCTTACACTCTCGATGAGGTTGGTGTCTCTGAAACAAGCATATTTGCTCGAACGTAGCTGCGTCAGCGTTTAAAGATTCTCCTAACCCACTGCATCTGCCACCCCGAGAACTGCTTCACCCAAATTCATCGTCACTTACTGGCGATGGGCAACAAGAGAACAGTGAAGGTCAACCTTATCAAGTGATGGCACTACCCATGGCATTTTCCTTACCGGTGGTACAGTTCACGGGCCCAGGAGGCGAGACGTTGCGTCCCACTCGCATATCCCCGCTGTCTAAAGAAGGCCTCATCAAACTAAGACAACGACGCCTATTCGACGCCTTGATCCACGGGCGGACCCCCGACGCAGACTCAGTGGCTCCAGGACGGTCGCGGATTGTCTACATTCGGGACTTCGACTTTCTCGCTTCCAGCACACCGAAATGGTACGCCCAGCTACTGGCGTCAGTACGGGAGTGGCGCCATGGAGATGATACCACAACGGATACCTCGCATATGATTAACCCAGTGACGATCGTCTTCGGCGTCACCCCCGAAATCCGTCGCTTCTCACCTCAGACCGCATCACCATCATTGCCCATACGATCAACAACTGTGCTGGCAAAACCAACAGAAGGCGAGCAGGGTGTGGTATCCAAGGAAACTTCGAATGACGAAGAGGATGGAGCGAAATCGCGCGAGAAGGCGGTGAAAGCTTTCTTGACACGTTGGCAAGTTCAGGGAGACAGCGCAGTGATGGAAGAGATGCCCTGGTACAGTTCTACGGCGTCGGACGACAAGTCTTCATCACCATTCGCCGGACAGGGTATCAGAATAGGCGGATTACCCGACGGGTTGATTCCCAAGTTCAGCCAGATCCTGCGAGGATTCGGGGGACTTGGGGGACTATCTCAGGGGAGCGAATCAGCAAAAGATGAAGACGACATCTACTTCAGTGTGGGAGCCATCATACCTGCTGCCCGTGATCTAGAGATGGAGGCCACAGAACGCATGGCGAGGCGGAGGGAACTCAACTCCCTTGCATTTAGAACGCTTCTGAGCGAGATTGGTGGGAGCTTACCTTCGGAATCCATTGCCAGGATGGCCTCCCTTTCAGAGCAGGGTACAACGGGAGACCCTACGGCTGCTATAATCGACTCATCCCAGGAATCGTCAGACCTAGGCACCTTAGAAGAAGACGTCATTGTGCAAAGGATCATGCTTGCGGAGTGGGAGCAAACCCTCGTTGACAAGGAGGTTCTTGCTGATGTGGCTACACGAGGTAAGACGCCTGGCTCACCTCTGCAACTGTAGAATCTAACGACTTCCTTTTCAGCATTGGGCATCGTGCTATCAAGTAAACCCAGCATCACAGACTCTATACAAGAAGGTGAGCTTAACGGGTCTCAGGCACTGGGCGATGTTGAATTTGGACCTGACGGTCTCTGTAGCCTGTGCGCAGCGAAAGACCTTAGTTAGATGGGAGACCGTCGGACTGGCTTGGCATGCTCGAAAGCTGAGCGAGCACCAGCGCAAAGCCTGGATTGCACAGCAGCGGCAGCAACCTTCCACGAAGGAAACCGCGTTCGCACCTCCTTCAAACATAGCCGACCATGTCCGCGAGTCCGATGAACTGATTGAACGGGTGAAGGCGGACAAGACCCTTGATCCTCATGAGAAGAGGTTGTTAGGATGTATTGTTGACACCGGTTCAATGCCTACCACCTTCGCGTCTGTCCATCTACCCGTCAAGACTATCGATGCGGTCAGGACAATGGTCTCTCTACCTCTCTTATACCCGGAGGCATTTGAATCTGGGATCTTGAAGACGCACTCTATGACTGGCGCGCTCCTGTTGGGTCCTCCTGGTGTAGGGAAAACTCTACTGGCCAGGGCTGTTGCGAGAGAGTCAGGAGCTCGGATGCTTGTCGTTAAACCATCAGGTATGGTCGTCATCCTCAGCCAATATCTATGTGCCGTATCTCAGCACATTTTCTCCATTGCTCAGACGTGATGGACATGGTTAGTATCCTTGATCCATACTCTGGATTCAGATTCTGAAATTAAGACCTTTTGATAATCCATAGTATGTCGGAGAGGGAGAAAAGCTCGTTAGGAGCGTCTTTTCCTTGGCCCGAAGACTGTCACCGTAAGCACCCCTTGAAATTTTCACCACCAAACCCCACTAATACTCAACTTCTTTAGTTGTGTCATCTTCCTTGATGAATTGGACGCATTGTTTGCGTCACGGGTATCGTCGAGGGAGAGTGGAGGTGCGATGGCGCATCGAAGCGTTATCACTGAGTTTATGCAGGAGATGGACGGTTTGAAGACCGATCGGAGTCAAGGAAATGTTATTGTTATCGGTGCAACCAATCGGTATGTCGTTGCACTGATAATATATTAGCTACCCCGCTCAACATTCTGTTTTAATAGACCATTTGACTTGGATGACGCAGTACTACGTCGGCTACCGCGGCGACTTCTCGTTGACCTCCCTGGACAAAAGGAGCGACTAGGTCCGGATTCGCCTCATCTCCCGTGCCCAAATGAAACTTAAAACTATCCATGACTTACAGAAATCCTCAAGATCATGTTGCGAGACGAAACCATAGCTCCGGAGGTCGACCTCGCTACCATAGCAAAACGCACAGAAACGTTCTCTGGCTCAGACTTGAAGCGTACGTAATTACCACAGCTTCTGTTAACGGGCACTAATATGACCTTCCAATGTACTTTAGACGTTTGTGTGTCCGCTGCGCTTGATGCAATCAAAGAAAATGTCGACCTACCTTGGCAAACGGTTTTTAGGGCAACTGAACGGATAGATGACACAAAGAACCTTCCTGTTGTAGAACCTTCAAGCTCACAGTCAGCTACCACCACACCCGCACTCTCCGAAGCACTACTGTCAGAAGGTATTCTGGCATCGCGTGCATCAGATGAAGTGGACGATACATTGGGTGGCACCTCCACCGCCGTCGATTCCCGTCCCTTGCCATCATCGCGAGTCCTCCATCAGCGGCATTTTGACAAGGCGCTCTCAGAGATCGTGCCATCCACATCTGAATCTCACGGCACTCTCAGCGAACTGAGAAAGTGGAATGACGAGTTCGGAGAGGGTCGGGCATCGGGCAAGGGGAAGAAGCAGAGCTGGGGTCTCCGTTTCGGCTTTGGAGGCAAAGATGGGAAAGATTCGGATGGAAGAGTGATGCCAATACCAAAGGAACAGGCACCGTAGATTACAGTATTATTCATAAGAGGACATAGATGAAGACTCTTAATATGTATTCACTCATACATGTCGTCCCAACCAGATTCGAATTCCTTCTGGATGGACTCTCGTCGCTTTTCAATCGCCTCGTGGTCAACGCTTGGGGCCATGTCAATATCGACATCGATGTCGGTGGCCGTCGTTGCGTCATCGTGGTCAGTTGCAGCCCCTGCTGTCGTTGAAGAGGCGGACCGAGTATCGGAAATACTGGGGTGGATTTGGCTGGGTTCTGCCACCGCTGTTACTGCTGCCTGGTTATCCTCTTCTGTCATGAATGCCTCCAAATTACCAAAGTCTTCGTCCCCATCTAGCATATTGTCCCGGTTCATAGGATCCTCATGTACGATGTTCACCGATTTTGGCAACGGACCCAGAGTGTTTGTAGTGTTTCCGAGTGATGCCGGCTCATTGTCCATCTCGTCCGCCGCTGCCCAATCGTCGTCATCGATTTCAGAACTGGCAGCACTCCGTTGAGTTGCACCTTCAAGGTCAGCCATAAGTGCGTCCATTTCCGTATCATCCAGTTCACTCGCTGCCGCTGAGGAAGGAGGACCAGCAGGTATCGATGACGACGATGTCGCATTTGCATGGGCGGACAACTTCGGACGATCCGTCCTAAGCGGTATAGGTTGTCCCGATGCGTCAAACTGTCTCGTGTAGGATTCTCCTGCTTCTCCTTCCGACTCGTCTACATCGATGGCACGTTCTTCGGTTGCGCCGTCGGTAGTTATTGGTGCTGGGCCGTTTTTATCTTCATCTCTCCAAACACTCAGAGAAGTCTGCAATAGATAGTTCACTACACCGTCGAGGGCGATGGCTAAAAGAGACGTACCATCATCCGCCGGCTGCGGCAGAGTTTTTCCACCTTTTCGATCGTATCTCGGAATTGCGTCTTTGGATACATCCTGTGTGTCCAGAGCTGGTACATTTCAAGCACCTTGTCCAGATCGTTTGCCTAGTACGAATTAGTGCAAAGCTGTCAGAGGCGTCTTGCAACCATGTATATGCGATGCAGTAGACACTCACTTCATGGCCTTTCCCCTTCGGCTTGAATTTCTTAGCGACCGGTACCAGGGATCGAAAGCCATGGGAACCTAGTAGCCTAGCGGTTAAATGTCAGCAGTTATTACTTTACTGGGAGCGACTGCGATCCACCTAGCTTCATCCAGTTTTGGCAAAGGCTTGCGTTTCTTCTCCCCCGCATCCTTATCTTTCTTTCCTCTAGTTGCAGTCGTTTTTGCGCCCGACGCGCCATTGTCAGAGTACTGCTCCGCCATGTCCAATGGATCCTTTGACCGAGTCGCGTTGTTGCCTTTACCACCAGTCGCTGTCGACTGACTTACGCGTTTACTTTGATTGGCCTTCGCGAGTCTAGCCTCGGTGGCTTTGGCAAGTTGCTCCATGTCAGTGGATGGCTTCAACGCGCTAAATCCAAAGCCTGAGCCTTCGTCATCCTCGTCGTCGTCTGCAGGAAACAACGCGTCGAGCTCTGGCGGTAGCGCTATCCCAGCCTGCAAGAAATGGAACTTAATTCTCTCCACCTTTGTATAGAGCCAAGGTATGTACCTCTTTGCGAGAATGTTTAGATGGGCCTGGTTGATTGTCCTGGCTGTCGTCGTCGCTTCCTTGACGCGATGGAGCGCGCGGTAGGGCATCGGCGGTAGAATTATCATCATCTTCCCCCCAAATGTCCGCAAAGAGATCACTGGCCATAGTTGGCAGGTACGTATGTTGCGCGTGGCCGTAAATGCCCTAATGGTTGTATCAAGTAAGGGTAGATCTGGTCAGGATTGGGACGTTCTGTTTGGACGAGCTTGGCTTAATCACGCACTTTCATCAAAGCGTGTGCAAATGTTCAATTCTTACACGACAACTTAAACGGTCAAACCCCAGTCATAAGCAGTGACACATGCCGGACCAAGTACCTGATCTGCAGGCCGGTTTGACCTATTGGGAGAACACTTCGGCAACGTTGGATGGAGTACTCGGTGCATCTTCAACCATCCCCTGCATCTTCATATCCCGCATAGGCTAACCGCATCAATCACCACCAACAGGTGGGTTTGGCTCTGGGGTGGGTTCCATTCTCACAAAATCTCCACAAGTGATTTCATACTGCGCATCAACAGACTCTTCCTCGAATCGATAGCCTGGGCTCTAGGCAGTTTCTCCAGTCGCTACTTCCTTACCTATGTACCGTCCCCTCTGTCCTGCGACCGCTACAAGCTCCAGGATATCGAAATCCTTCATATCGGACGCGAGCGCTAGACGTTGGGGCGGGCATTGGTCGTGTCACCTCCGATGTCCTCCTGCATCAATTCGACGATGTTGTGATGCTTGAACCCGTTAGTAAGTTCGTTGACGAGGCGAAGAGGGTGTGTGAGGCCGGGAAGTGGAAGGGAATCACGAAAGATAGCTCTACAAAGAGCGTGACCTTCTTGACTCGCGCCTTGCAAAGTTTCGATCCGGTAAAATCGGCGATGGAGCAAGGTGGAGAGCGGGTCGGATGTCAGGCGCCGTTCGAGGAAGGGTATGATGTGGTATGGTGTCAGGTATGTTTTGACAGCGGCCGGATTGCCCTATCCTGTGATGCCGACTTATGCTTGAATATTGATAGTGGACTCTTGGGCATCTCTCCGACGCCGACTTGGTATTATTCTTCCAACGCGCACAAAGGTCCCTACGCAAATCTCCTTTGAAGAATGATGCAAAGGACAGTGGATACATTGTCGTCAAGGAGAACGTAGACAGAGATGCTCCTGATGGGAAACCAGCCGTTGTCTTCGATGAGGAAGATTCAAGTGTTACAAGGCATGTTTTCTTCATTATGAGGGCGTTTTTCGACCAACCGGCGAATTCGCAAGAAGATCCTATAATACCGGTCTGACATCTATATATTTCCCCATCCTTTATGTGCGAACCAGGTCGAATTCAAAATGGCTGGAGATTTTTCGGGACGCGGGGTTGACGCTGGTGAGGGAGAAGGTGCAGAGAGGATTACCAGAGGGCATCTACCAGGTTAAAATGTGAGTCGAAGGCTGGTCTCAGTGTATAGTCTCTTGCGTTAATTCTACATCCTACTGCTATTGTAGGTACGCGCTGCGCTGAGCACGGGCGTAGCGATGAGGGCTACATATTTCTACCCGAAGGCTTTAACCTTGCAGCAGGTACCAAAGTACAATGCTCCTTATTTAGATTTTGTGTCCCATGTGCTCAGTTATATTTTAGTCTGATTGCAAGGCCAGAATGCTCATGAAACGCAGGAAAATATGTGTTTGACTGCGGGGTAGAGACAGGACAATGATGAGGGTATATCCCACGTAGAAAGAGACGGGCAGCCTTGGTCGAAACGACAACCAGAAGCGACGACCGGGACATATAATAACTAGTCAACACTTGCAACATCATCCGCCTAAAGCCTCGTCTCTAGTCTCTTTCCATGGCTGGTCAGTGCATGTCTTATAAGAACCGAATAGACCATACAGCTAACGGTGCACGTCCCATCTAGCGATCTACACGATCTTCTCGTCACCAACACACCCACCGGTTCCCAACCACCTTCCAACACTCATTGTGACACCTCACGGCCAACCTTCCAACGTTCTCTACTCCTATCTACACACAAACTTCAACACTGAGAACTACTTGCTCACTCCTTCTCCTCAGGGTGACCTTTGCGTCGCCAAACTCTTCCCGCCCTCCCGAAACCCCTCTGCCGCTAAAACCGGTGCATCATCAGCTTCAGATCCCGGGCATGGAGGTAGCTCTGCACGAGTCGTTCGTTGCGAAGCCTCTCGCTCCTTGAAATGGACGATCCAGAACACAGGGGTCATATCGCCCATCTACAAGTTATCCTTACCCTCACCGGACTCGCAGGACCTTCCACTCTTCCAGATATCGAAACCCAATCCAAACGCGACGTTTTGGAGCATGTTCTATTTCACGTATGCAGGGCACTTAATCCCCCCGAAGCGGATCGAGTTCGGGAAGATCCAGAAGAATCCTGGTGGGCCAGGTGGGGGTGGGACGAGGATCAGTATTAGTGGGAAGACGCAGGAGGAAAAGTCGGTCTGGCAGACGCTTGGAGAGGGAAATGAAGATTGTGTAGAGTGGGTTGTGTTGTGTGCGGCATTGAACTTGCTTGAGTAAGTTCCTCAGACGGATTTTACGATAACAAGATTGCTAACAATTTTTTGTCTCCTAGCGACGAGATCCTCAAAGCCGCTGGAAGTGCAGCTGGAGGTGGATCGAGCACAAGTTTAACACGGGCGGGTAGTGAGAGCGGTGGAAGTAAACCGGCGCCGCCAGGCCCAGCACCGGCTGGCCGTGGACCGCCTCCTGGTCCAAGTCCCGCTCCTCCAAATATGAACGGCGGTCGAGGTCCACCCCCACCTGGCCCGGGCGGGCCTGGTTTCGATCCTCGTCGAGGTCCACCGCCCCCTGGACCTCCGGGCCCCCAAGGCGGCCCTCAGATGCCGATGTTGCGAGGACCTCCCCCACCACAAGGTGGCCCAGGTTCGGACCCAAGACGAGGTCCACCTATACCGCCGCAGAATGGACCAGGACCAGGGTATGATCCAAGGAGAGGACCGCCGCCACCTGGTCCACCTAGCCCTGGATTCGATCCAAGAGGGCCGCCACCGCCGGGGCCTGGATATGATGCAAGAGGTCCGCCGCCACCAGGTCCTGGGTATGATCCTAGAGGTCCACCACCAGGTCCCGGTTACGATCCGCGAGGTCCGCCGCCTGGACCGGGGTACGATCCTAGAGGCCCACCACCGCCTGACCCGCGAGGTCGCCCGAATCAACTCAGGAAAGGACCTCCACCGCCCGCAAATGGTCAGCAAGCACGCCGCCTTTGATCGAGTACGTTGCGCCTGAGAAAGGAAGAGTGGTCGGCCATTTGAAATGGTTGTCTGGTATCGGCGTCAATATAATTCTTGAAGGACATGCTTTAGCCAACAGGGCTGATTTAAAGTCACGTCTGGTCTCCTGCAACTCAAACTAAAGTGCCACTACGATCTCTATATTTATTGTCGCTTTCCCTCCTATCTTTCGACTTGTTGGGTTCTGACTTTCCTTTCTCCGTCGGTTGTGATACTTATTTGGGCTGTCTTATTTATTGTCTCATCCAATCCAATGATGATCACAATTGCGCTGGGTGGACTGGTTGAAAGAGGAATCGATCGTCAAGCGTGTATTTGATTAGACTATCAGGGATTGGATGGTTGAGAAATGGACTGAGCTGGGCGCTGAGTGAACAGTCAAACCGTCTACCACAATCAGAGCACGCGTCGGTCATTGGCCCACACTCCAAAAAGTCCGGCCCCTCTAAATCCACACGTTATCTCGCTTAGCGGGAACCTTTTGTCCTTCGCCGGATAACCCTACCCAACTCACTCATGATGAAGGGCTTGAAAAAGTCCTTGGTGCGTAAATGGCTCGATCATTCAACCTTTGCAGCTATAACTGACTGTGTTCTCTTCAATAATACTGGGTATATTACCGCGTTTTTCTTGCAACTGGCTGGGTTGTTGTTGGATTAGCTTTCACGCAGGACTTCAGAAGGCAACTCGTCGAAGCAAGGGAGACAGCCAGTAGCAGGAGCAACAGGATCGTCGGGAAATGGACAGCCCCAGCAGGCCTCTACTCAACAACCGCCGCCGCCCCCACCTGCCACGTCCAAACCCAACCCTCCTGGTAATGCCGGATCGTCATCATCATCGCCTGCCATCGCATCCTTATCCAGCTTGCATCACCAGCAATCCGCGTCTGCGAGCTCGTCATCGTCCTCCCTATCCTCCCAACACTACCAAGGTGGAAGCGGGGGCGGAGGGCCCGCGACACCCGACCGACGCTACCCAGTCCAACCGCAACCACCGCAAGGGAACCTGAGTGCCCATCATGGTGGTCCGAATGGAGTCGATCCTGGAATGAATGGGATGTCGTCGCCTGCTCCACCCAGCATCGTGGTGAGCGTATCTGCCGAGATGCCCTCTGATCCGATGCCGTTGAGGGACGGAGCTACACCGCCCAGGAATACGACATTGAATCGCTTGAGGGCTGGGCCGAAAGATACGATCCCTGTTGTCAAGCCGCCGAGGAAACAGAGGAGCAGTCGTTTTATTGTGAATGAAAAGGTGGACATTGAGAAACTGCCGACCTTTGCAGGTGAGTTGGACTTCAAGTCGCCTCCCTATTGACTGAGCCAGCGAGCCGTGTCTCCGGCTTCAGTTCTCTCTTCCATGCTCCAACTAATCAAAACTTCGATCGATCCGTAGAGGTCCCGCATAACTCCCGGACAGAACTATTTGTTCAAAAATTGAACCAATGCTCCCTGCTTTTTGACTTCAATGACGCTAGCTCGGAGTTGAAGGGGAAGCAGATCAAGGCTGCGGCGCTGCACGACATGCTTGAGTATATCACAACTCAAAGAGGTGTCATCACAGAGTCAATATACCCAGAGGTCGTGAAAATGGTCAGCTGGATCCTGCACCTTCCTAAGCTTGACGAAATCTAAAGACTTTCGTGATTTTCTAGTTCGCCACTAACCTTTTCCGATCTATCCCGCCTCAAGTCAATCCGACAGGAGACGCCTTCGATCCAGAAGAAGACGAGCCCGTGCTCGAGATGGCGTGGCCACATCTTCAAATCGTCTATGAGTTCTTCCTACGATTCGTCGAGTCACCCGACTTCAACACCAACGTCGCCAAACGCTACATCGACCAGACTTTCGTCATCAATCTCCTCGAGCTCTTCGATTCGGAGGATCCACGAGAGCGCGACTTCCTCAAGACCACCCTTCACCGGATCTATGGAAAGTTCCTGAACCTGCGCGCGTTCATCCGCCGATCGATCAATAATGTCTTCTTCATGTTCGTATACGAGACCGAACGGCACAACGGGATCGCGGAGTTGCTAGAGATCCTCGGTTCAATCATCAACGGTTTCGCGTTGCCGTTGAAGGAGGAGCACAAGACCTTCTTGACGCGGGTGCTGCTGCCGTTGCACAAAGTAAAATCGCTCACACTGTACCACCCACAGCTCGCATACTGCGTTGTGCAGTTCCTCGAGAAGGACTCGGCCCTGACGGAGGAAGTCCTCCTAGGCTTGTTGAAATTCTGGCCAAAGGTGAACTCACAGAAGGAGGTCATGTACTTGAATGAGGTGGAAGAGGTTCTGGATGTTATCGACCCTGGAGAGTTTACGAAGATTCAAGTGCCGCTGTTCACACAGCTGGCTCGATGTGTGAACAGCCAGCATTTCCAGGTGGCTGAGCGAGCGTTGTATTATTGGAATAACGAGTATATCGTCAACCTCATGGGCGACAACATTGGCGTCATACTGCCGATCGTGTTCCCAGCATTGTATACGAACTCGAGGAGTCACTGGAATAGGTTTGACTTTGACATGTTAACTTTGAAGTTAAACAAATAAGCTGACAAGGAACTTTTTAGGACCATCCACGGCATGATTTACAACGCGCTCAAGTTGTTCATGGAGATCAACCCGGAGTTGTTCGACGAGTGCGTGCAGACGTATAAGCGGAATAGGATACAGTGAGTCATCTGATCTGACATCTCCTTGGACGAGCGCTCAAGCCCTTCGTCATAATTCAGGGAGCGACAAGCCCTGGTTGAACGATATGAAAAGTGGCAGCTTATGCGCTCTGTCGCTGCACGCCACGCTGGAGGCAAGCTCCCCAAGTCGATCGCCGATCAAGGAGACTATCCTCCTCTTCCACCCCCTCCGATTGACGAGAACGAGTTCCCCGACCCGAGCCTAGAGTTGAGTCATGCAGCACTAGAGGCTGAGTCAGTGGACTTCGGGATGATGCCGAGCGCGCAGGCTGGTGCAGGTGCGATGATGGGTTCTGCCGAGGGTGCAGTACTTGGCATGGGTGGTGAAGCTGGATACATTGGACAGGTGCGTCGTGATAGGTTGATCGCAAACATCTTACTGACCTTACGCCTATGTGTCATTACCTTCATTAGCCGTATAGCGACGGTGCGACGCCGCTAGGGCCACCTCACGTTCGGCGCAAGAGTGTCTTACCAAGTAAGGGTCCTTTCGCTCATGCATTCATGGGAGAATTCTAATCTCCAACTGGTTGATCCATCCCTTGCAGTCGACCCGTCTGTGATGAGAGATCTACAGAATCATCGAAGCTTGGACGACGGCTCGTTGGGCCACCCTTGAGGAAAGTCGTGTATGACGGTGGTGCTAAAAGAGACCTCGTGATTCACCCGAAGTAGACGGGACGTTAGGCTTTATCAGCGAGTTCACCATATACCCTTGGACATGGACTGTCCTTCCCCTTCGCTGGGCATGATATTGATGGACATGCATCTTATCGGGTATTTTCTTCAACTTGCTGGCCATGTTTTGACTCGTGGATGCCCATTCCAGTTCTTGGCAATGTACCTATCTGTGCTTTCGTCCGCCTTTCAATGTGCATGCTACCGATACCCCCTTTGCCCCCGAGGCATTACATGCATCATACGCAAGGGAGAGGAGCTTATATATGACATCATTATGTCCCCCCCTTCAAAATACACCATCGCATCCAAGCACAACATCCCCCTGCCAGTCTGCACTCTATTGCCAGTATCATGACAGTGCAGTCATCCAACCCGAGATGCGAAGATCCAGCGGCAGACTCGATGGACATACTCGTTCATAAGCCCGATTCTACAGAAAGCTGCTTTGCGCCGAATACGTTTCCGTACCATCGACTCATGGAAAGGTGGGCCGTTATGGGTATGTATGAAGATTGACCCTCGGCCTAGTCTAGAGGCTGCAATAATTGAACCTACCATCATACAGCGTCTACCCTCCCGCTGTGGAAAGATCGAAAAAATGTGATGATATCATACAGTCAAATCGATGACAAGCCCATCAACGAGACCTTCCGCGACACGATCCAGTTCAATTTCAGTGAGAAGGCGGGTCCAGGCAAAGAGCCTACTACAGTCGAGGGCGTCGATACGCTACAGATGATCGAGCCTGGGGACGAAGGTAGCGCTGCAGAATCCGAAACGAAGGCCGGGAATGGAGTGAGATATAAATGGAAGGGGTCGGGTATCATGGCGGTTTCTCCCCCAGCGCAATGGCAAGTGCTCGGGTTCTTCTTGGCGAACGACCCAAATAGAAGCAACGAGGATTGGGTCGTGACGTACTTTGGCAAGACTTTGGTGAGAACCCCATCCCCCAGATACCAAGTTGCTGTCATTTACAAAGCTGAGTCGACCTATATTGCGGTTGTTATTGCCAAAGGCCACTCCTGCTGGCTTGGACATCTATGTTCGGAACCCGAAAGCGTTTGACATCTCCAAAGTTAGAAGGCTTATCAACGCATGTCAGCAGAACGGAGACGAGACGGTTCGCAGATGCGCCGAAGGATTTTTCGAGATACCGAGGGATCTATGAGTACTATGTGCGGGTGGCGATGGAATTCGCTTGCAAGACCAATTATCGAGCGAGACAGCGATGGTTCAGACGCCCAGAGGATGGTCCGCCTTGGTTAATAATCTCAATCAAGATTGATCGGAAGTTCTTGTGTGGTCATGAGCGGGATAGTATATCTAATGTATCGGGGCAAGCGCCAGTGCTCAAGCTCAACTGAAACAGTTGGATATACTATATAAGAGCTTTCACTGGCTTGTGACATTAAGGCACCTTGATAAGCCTCAGCTCTCTAACATGGGAAGCCTCCTGCAGAGTCAAGCATCTTCTTGCATTTGCCTCGGTTATAGTATCACAGACGCTCAAAGTTCCATAGGTCGTTATGCTCCCATCGCCGAAGGTTATAAAAATTCGCCTGGGTGAGGAACAAACACTAATCACGTCCGGAAGACCAAGTACCAACGCTTATCTTTCTTCGCACAACAGTTTAACCTTCCTTGCTTTTCGGTTGGTTTTGCCAGACATCCAACCCCCGACGACGAGAGGATGCGGTGAGAGGGGGATTTGTCCGGGTAGATCGCTTGAAGTATCTTGACGAACCATCGGAGACGGACATTCTATCTGTCGTTTCGAGTCTGGTGACAGGGAGTGCACGTGAATACACACCAGAGCGGGCTACAGGGTTGGTGGAGGTCATCGCTCTCAGACTCTCCAAACTACTCCAATCCGCATGCAAGTGGAGCCTCGCTACATATACACCCGAAGTACGTATAGTCTGAGTCACGCCTACTTATTCCCCCACTGGAAATACTCGCTGCAGCCAGCAAGCTATAAGCAAGTCGTTCCTATCCGCTCGCTTCTTCCCCATGACTGGTCTGGTAACTCCTTTCTTCTATTTTTCCGCCTTCATTCTCCTCCTTCTCGTCACGCTCAGCACGCCTGTTAACAAGACCACTTGGTTGTTTGATGTTGTGGTTGGTGCAAACGTTGGCGCAGGTATCCGTCAGACTGTCAGGTTTGGGGTCCTTGGATGGTGCTCCTCATCTGTGGCATTCAAGTGAGCTGCTACGCAAGGGATCACCCATCCAGGCTAGCTGATCATGATCCTTAAACCAATACGTCTCAGGCTAGGGACAGTCGCTGTCAATGATCCAGCTGCATGCTCGGCGGCGCATCTAGGTTTCGCTGTCAGTCCCGGGCTTTGGGAAGTTCTAAAACTAACGTACGTGCTGTAATGCAAACTCCATTATATCGAGGGACTAACTGAACGACCCTCTGACTGAAAGTCGCCAAACTTCGCTTGTTGATGCCCTCCGAGGGCCAGTGTCGGTTATTTTGATTCTGCACATCGTCGGTTCATTTCTATTCGGATCCCTTCTGCATAGATATTTGCTGATCGTCCGTGTCGCGCTTGCATCTCAAGGTTGTGGCTTCGTCTTCCTCGCGTTCTTGTTATCAATCATCGGCAGCATCAAACGTTGTCGTATAAGCCTTTCGGAGCTGTTTGCAACAGCCTGTGGTATTCTCGCTGTCGCCCTTTCGACAACCTTGTTTATCATGGACATAGTCTTGTGCATATTCGCTAAATCAAAGGTTCATACGGCGACTCGAGGTCTCCAACCGTCAACATGGGCAACGCAGTCTGGATGATACTTGCGGCCGTCATATCCACTTGGATTGCATGTTAGAGCGCCTGCTTTGCGGTTATTCGTACAAGGAGGTGGGTTCTCTAAAATGGGCATGGGGTGTTTCTCTATATGGGCTAAAACAGAGAGACCAGATCAGAAACAGATTCTTCGTTGCTGGAGCTCACTTCCGATAAATGCTCGCCAACCGATGGATAGCATTATCACGATATGATGTTACGGCTGCGATGCCACATGCTTATCTCAACGAGACGCGGAGGGTACTCGTCCTTTTCGTCATCTCGTTCCCAGCCAGCGCTACAATCCCAAATATAAATGTATCATATTTCATCCAGAGCAACATTGGTACTGATCGATCAAATGACGATATCAAGCTGTATTGGAGGGTGCCAATCTTGCATGTAGCGCCCACTGAACGGATCGTAGGTGCCGTGCGTGAGCTAGTGGCTGGATACCCCTCTTGCTCCGAAGATGTGGCTGCTCTCGGCCATCAGGACATATTATATGGTTGTGCGTAGTAGTTGCACTTGCGAGTAGTAGTTGCCCCCTTGCGAGTCGTTGCGCTCGGGTAAGTACTCGATGAACGCGGGAGTGCGGAGTTGGAAAACGCGTCTCTATTCCCCGCTCCCCGCTCTCATCCGTCGGAATTTCAATCTGGAAGGCGAAATGGTGGACTTGAAAACGCGCGACGTTGACAGACTCTTCATCCAGGCGCTGATGACTCGGCGCGTGGTATCGGAAGACCTTGCCCAGCAGCTTTTCAAAAAGTCGAAAGCCGCTGTATTGAGTGAGTGGATATCCTTGGACCCTCTATCAATCATGTAATACTCACTGTCACCCCAATGAACGCTTTGCCAGGTGTGGACCAGCACGTTCAAGGGTTGCAGGATCTTAATTGGCCTGCTTTTCTTACACGCGTCAAAGCCTCGCTAGATGTGTTGGACCTAAACATCGCCAAGATCATGGACGAGGAGACTGGCAAGGGCGTCTTCGCGCTGGTGCGTTAAAGCGAATTGTATTCACTTCCATTAGGACCTTCTGATGGATCACTTAACGCAATTCGTTCTTTCTTTGTCGATCTTTCTAGGTCAATACTGTCGGAGACGAGGTTTCGAAACTGGCAACAGAGTACCCAACGGACCATATCATTTATTTCAGGCAAATCGTGAGTCAGCTAAGCCACAAACTGTGATGCAATTAATGCGTGCCGAAAAAAGACGAAATAATCTGACATACATTCGGTGCAACCCTCCCCGCCCTGCTTGCGTTTCGAATTATAGGTTGAGCAGATAATGACCGCGCCCCGTCAAGCATTCTCCATCTCGTCCATGGCAGCGCTCAAAGAGGCCACTTCTCTACCCGAAGGCACAAAGAAGATATCAGGAATTCAAGCACAACTGTTGTTGAACAGCTTTGTCGCTCGAGGTTGGCTCTGCAAAAGTCCGTGAGTACATGGTCTATCGCGCCTTCGAGCTTCCTGTTCCATGAAAAGAAAGTTGACGTCCTTGAATAGCCGCGGTCGATATTCTCTTGCCGCACGATCGCTTATGGAGTTGCGCAAATACCTGACGGACACGTTCGACGAGGAGTCCCTCTTCAAATGCACCTCATGCGACGGTTTTGTATTGAAGGTTCGTCCTCTTTCCCTTGCCGCTCGTCAAAAGTGAGACCGATGGACTGATGTGAGGTTTCTTAAAGGGACTTCGCTGCAAAGGGCGGGAAGGGAGATGCAAACACAAGATCCACAAACCGTGTTTCGAGCGCTTGGGTGCTAATGGCAGAAAGTGTCCCACTTGCGGAGAGGCTTGGCCGAATCAAGGTGTCTTGGGTGCTGTGGGTGAGGACGCGGTGAGGGATGGAGACAAAGAGACACGGCGGAAAATCCAGCGGGAAGGGTCGCAGGAGGACGAACAAGACGATGATGACCAGGAGGAGCAACGTGAGGATGTTGATATGGATCCTAATGGGATGGAGGGTCCGTCTCAAAAGGGGAAGAAGAAACAGAAGAATGTCGAAAACAAACCGAAGAAGGCAGGGAAGAAGAGGTGAGTGTTCACGAGCGGCGAGTTCCAGCTTGTGGATCTGAACAATCTGTTCCATGCAGCACTCGCAAAAAAGTGCGTGACGAAGAGGATGACGACAACGAAGAGGAGGCCGCAGAAAGTCAAGACGAAGGCGAGGACGAGGAGCCGCCAATGGATGAGGATAGTGACGAGCCTAGCAAGGCTAGAAAGAAAGGCGGGCGGTAGAGGGGCCGGTGCATTTGTATTCATGTGGATCGTCGGCTTTCCTTGTTGTGGTTTGTTTCATAGGAGATTTTTTTGGGGAACTATTGTGAATATAAACACGAGTGGTTTACCCACATAAACATTGGTGTTATGATAGGCTGTTGCGCATGAAGATTATTGAGCTACGGCTAAACCGCATGTTCTTGCCCCCTAAACCCCTTCGACTGTCTATGCCACCCTATTATATCCCGCATTGCCTCCACCCCTACAGGACCACATACATCTGGTCGATGTTGGACGATCTCAACGATCGCGTCAGCGACGGTATCAACGTGTATCGGCGGGACCTCCAACGCGTTCGCCATGGACGATAGCGCAGACGGCTCTACTGATGAAGACTCCTCGCTATCTGCACTTTTCCTTGGGGCCACCATAGACCGAAGTATGTTCGACGGCAGGGGTAGCGGGAGCCGGAATGGTGGGTTGTGATGTAGGTTGGAGGATAGATCAAGGAGAGTGGCAACAGGGGTTGTGAATGGACGAAGGTGAGGGTGGTACATTAACCCTGGTGAAAGAAGGAGTGAACGATGGGCATATGAAACTAAGCGTGGGGGTGTGCTTCGCATGTAGAACGAACTAACCTGGTCTGACGAAAACGCCTTGTATAAGGGGCAAGCCAGCAGCTTTTCTCTCCTCACACATTTTGAAGATCTCACGCTCGGCTTCTCGTTTGGTGTCGATATATCTCCGTGGGACGAATGGGCGGAAGATGTCTTCTGCTGATACGTACACAAAAGCTTTGTGGTTATCGGCGGGAGCTGGGGATGACGCCGCATATGTCTCGAAGACTCGGAGAGCTGAACCGGCGATACGCAATGCATGGTAAATCTCAACTGTGCTAACGCCGATTGGTACGTACCAGAGTCACGATTCATCTTTTCGTATTCTCCCTCGCCGTTTGCTCCTCGTTCCAGCGGATTACTGCTCCCAGATGCCCCACAGAAGGAAGAAAAGAGTCCTAGGATATCCCCACTTCGTACGGCAGACTTGTATTTCCCACCTTCGAGGAGGATGCCGAGGGTGTGGACAACGGCCGTTTTGTTTTCGAGTAAAGGTGCATATGAAGGGGGATCAAACGCGGATGCAGCATGCCATTTAACCTGATCCAAATCAAAGAGTTGTATGATGCTTTGATGAGTATAGGACTCGCGCGTACAACTTGTAGCGTGCAATGACATTACCTTGCCAACCCAAGCTGGAGTATGGCCTTTGGGAGTCGTGAAAGGACGACCAGACGAGCTGTTCAACATGAAAAGGTTGTAAGGATTCCAGCTTCGATGCAATTGGAGGGCGATGCATCGTAGAACCTGATACTGGTGACGTCCATCCCTTTAGCAAGTGCTCGGCGGCAAACAGCTGAACCTGTTCAAAATCCTGTCAGGTTCATTTTCCATATGGTTCCAAAAATATTATCGAGTACCTAAGAAACCATTTCCGCCTACGACGAGTATGGACTGTCTCACAGCGTTCGACGTCATGGTGGGAAGCTTAATGTGGAATTCGGTGATTAAGTCAGGAACAAGACCAACACCTGTAGTTATCTACACGAAAGAAGGCCGAATGAGGATCAATACTTATTAACATATCTCTCACTGGCAGGACTCGAGATTGTGACTCGAGTTTCATTCCTTATTGATGAATTTCACCCTCTTCTAGCCCGAACGCGGTCGCAAACCTCATATAGCCATTCTTCGGGTTATTTCAGATTCCGGACTCGATGGCTTATGAAATTGAATAGCTGCGAGCGAAGCCCTGAGGTCGCATGGTTATACACATCGACTTCTAAGTTGAGACAGCGGAGGCAGTAAAGGTATTACCATTGGCTCGAGCATCACAGGCGCCTGGATCCTACTTGATCACCCTCCAAGTCCGATATAGTATCCCGGTTTAATGAAGGACGATAGACGATGCTTGGTCAAGTTAGCAAATCTCGACGGCTAGTGTATTTACAGTACAGTGAGACCTACGCATCGGTGTGCGCAACTTGGTAACTGTCATAAACATATCAAGGCTACACTGATGACCAGGGTGATGTGTGGTGTGATGTTTAATGAGATCTCCGTGCGGCGATGAACTTTGACGTCGTTTCCGTTTCTATCAACATCCCACTCGGCGCCCTTTGGACACGATGAGCGATGAAGAACAGTCAGTGAGGTCATCCACGTACAGCAGTGACGGCGAAGAAGAGGACCCCGAACTCGATGAATATGGTGAAGCCGAACCTGAGGCTGAAGGGGAGGGAGATGGAGAAGATGGGGATCAGGACGCCGAACCGGATGGCGAGGGTGACGCCGAAGGTGAGGGCGATCCAGAAGCCGTAGATGGCGAAGGTGAGGGGGAGGAGAGCGACGATGACGACGAAGATGCATCTACCGAGAGTTCTGAAGAGGAAGAAGAGGAAGAACTCGATGTTGATGATGCAGAGGGTGACGACGACCTCGAGGACGATGGTGGCGATCTCGAGGCAGCTCTAGAAAATATGGAAGCGATGGATGACGAACCTCCAGACGACGAGGCAGTTAGAGCACGTAAGTTAGTGTAGTGTTAGGTCATTTGACTTGATGAGTTGATGCACATTCCGGCTTGATAGCATCTGAAGTACCCGTGCCCGCCGAAAAACAAGCCACAGCTACACAACTCCGGCGGAAACTCTTTTTTACGCAACAGCCATACCCGCGTTCCTACGCTATCGACCCAATATGTGCCCTCCCTCACCCAGTACCCACATCTTGTCTGGCATCCTCCGTATGTATGACGTACCTCACCACTGGCTCTGAGGATGGCTTCGTGCGTTGCTACGACTTCTTTGCTGGTATTAATGGTAAGACCTTTCTCACCGCACCTCAACGGCATCATTGTGGGATTGGCGAAGGAACGATGAAAGCAGGTGTGTTAAAGATGTGGTGGGAGAACTACGCGCCAACAGGGTTGGGTAATGGAGGACCCGCGAAAAACGAGGATGGCGAGGACAAGACGCTCTCGCCCGTCCATAGTATGGCCATGCAGGGAGACGCTCTATGGAGCTTGAGTGGAACATCTGTGAGTGAGATCCGATGTCTTGCTCTCTACCTTGCATTAGGTCACTTCCTTTGTGTTGGCGCGGTCACTGATATCTGACCGCACCTTCATCACACGCGCTTAAATTCTGACTTGGCCATGCTCTCTACGCTTCTCGGCCCGGCCACTGGTCTGCGAATCCGCATTGTGCTCTCAGACTGGGCATGTCAACTTGACCACCATTCGGCACGAGCCCGGGAGGTCCCATCACACGTTTTCTGCGCACAACAAAGGACCAGTCTCTTGCCTCGCGTTGACACCAGACGAGCAAGGCTTCTTCAGTGCAGGCTGGGATGGAGACACTAAGGCATGTGAGTTTAAACTGGGCATCATGTTGATGAACACGGAGTGTTGATGCAAACCTCGGCGTTCCGTTTATCCCCCTTGATGCATGTTCGCATAAATTTCGCAATTTTATGGCCTTGTATATAAAACAGCAATGGGATCTCAACACAGGTCAAATGGTGCGCATCTTCGGGGGCACGCAGCAGCAAAGGGACAACAGCTCGCAAGTCGTGTCTCTTGGCCTCAGACCACAAGTTCCGATCTCTCAAGCGGGACCTAATGAGATGCCAAACGCGGACTTGTTCTCCATCGGATTCGATGGAGGCATTTTACCTCCCAATGGTCAAGATCCGAATGAGGACAGGGACTCTCACTCGAGTTCATCGGATAACTCTCTCTTCGGGGATGACGACGACGATGACTCGGGTGACGAGGATAACTCGCCCAAGCAGCCAAAATCTCGCCGCAAGGCGACCGGTCGGTCGGATCGTCCGAATGGCACTTCCTCCGGGGGAAGCGCCGTTGCGCAGTCTCCGGACTTGATGATGACGGCGTACATTGATGGTCAGGTACTGATCTGGGACCGACGGGCGCCCCCGCAATCAAAACCGCTCAGATTAGAGATGGGCGAGAAGAGCCCGCCATGGTGTGTCTCGGTGAGTTAAAACATGTCAAACCCTCAATCTGCGGTTCCTCGGGAGTGCCATGCTACCGCGTACATGCGAGAGAGGAGAAGGAAGAGAAGGCCATAGTCGAGATTGCCCAGGCGGTCGGGCACACCCCAAATTCCGAGGAAAGCTTCCTTTGGGATTCGGCCTAGGCTTTGGTCTAGGCCTTTCGCGCGATCGGCAGTTTCAGTCTTCCCCCAGAGTCGCTCCGTCCCTCACTGACGGTGACTTGAATCTCGATCATAATAGGCGTGCTGGTCTGCGAACGGTCACGAGGTATATGCCGGCCGGAGGATAGGCACGATCGACGTTTGGGACATCCGACAGTCGGGAGGATATAGCAACGCCACTGGTCAGCCGCGTTTGCTGAAGAGCCTCAGGAATCCGGCGAGCTCAGGCCCTGTTACTTGCGTCGTGGGCTTCCCAGATGGACATCATCTTGTTTGGTACCGATCGGAATTCGGCACGAAGGTGATAGTGATAACGTTGAGCTGAACCTGTGCCTGTTTTTTTTTAGTGCATCGCAAGACAACATTCGTCTTTGGAAGGTCTCCGACGAATCATTGTCCGATCATAGACGAGGCGTGCCATTCAAAATCATCGCAGGTCATCATGGTGGTGTGATTTCCCATATACGTGAGTCGTTTTTCCATGTCAATTGCATTCTTCCCAATCGCGTGTCGCACGTTGCAATTTTGGCTGGTGCGTGTCATTTTGCCGTCTTTGGCGCAGATGAGCCACTCCCGCTACTCACCCCGAACGGTCTGGGTCGCATCTGGTCCACCCAAGCATGGCCATTTAGACCGTGACGGAACATTCCTCCGCATTGTTCGCGTTGGGTTCGCACCCTCCTTCCACGGCTCAGTATACGCTTTCGAGGCTCAAATATCGTGTAACTGACTCCTTTTCCTTTCCCCTTTTCCTCCGTTTTGCATTGCGTCGGCGTCTGTGCCGACCAAAAAGTCGTGGACGCCTCGTCGAGGTTCATGATCACGGCCAGTGGTAACCGAGGATGGTTTTGGCTTGGAGAAAGCACCAGGACGGTGCTGGTACACGATCTGACGCCCATCTTCTGAAGGAGTTTGGAACGAGCGTTTGAGCACCGGTGGTTTCCGCCTGAGCTCCAGTTGGCTTTGAGTTGCGATGGAATGGAGGGGTGACTTGGTTTTGTTGGGGCCGCACGGACACCTTAAGCGGCATCAGGCAAGAGCACGAAGCTTCGGGGGTGATTGATATGCTAGGTTGTGGATTTTCTCGGCCGCGGTTAGGCATCCGCTGGTACTTTATGTGATTCGCGCGCGCCGGGCGCGCTAGACCGGTCTGTGGAAGAGCGGAAGGGAGTAACGTCTACTCGTGAAAACCCTAGGTAGTTGCGTTAAACCTTGCCACCCTGAATCTTATTATCCACCTTCTTGGCTCACACCAAACCAACCTCGGGTCTCAGCTATAAAGGAACTGATATCCGGTTTCATGATCGGCTTTTCTCCTTCCTTGTGCTCACTCCACTAACCACTACCCAACCCCCACTTCCCATACACCTCTCTCAAGCCCATCGTTGAACGATCTGCGCCTACCAACAACACTCTCATCCTACTATCCATCATCAATCGATGATTCGACAGCCTAATCCCACTAATGGGGCTGGAAAGATGCCACGACCGATGGAATACGGCAGTGCCCAACGAGCCCCGCTCGATGGATTGCGTGGTTATTCTCAATCTACCAGCGGCTCATCTTCGCCGAGTCTCTCCGACTCCGATCCGCGTTCAAGCTCACCAGCCTCGTCGATGAGCTCCATGTCCTCCACCTCCACCGTCAACTCGGACCGTGCGGATGCGTTCTTCCGGACGGTGTGTGGACGCGAGCTGAACACAATGAACACCGCGTACGTACTGCCAGCCGATGACGCTGAAGTCAAGGTATGTGTGGTTTTAGTTTTGCGCTTGCGCTTGCACATTGTTCGGGATCGAGACCCAGGCTACAGGATCCTCCTGTGAAGCCCTACCCCTCTCCTCTCCCCGGGAATCTCCACGCCGATTCTTTACCATCCTTTCGGTTTAATCTTTCCTTTATTGGCAATGGCTAATCGTGAAACAACGTTCTCAACCCTGCACCGACATGTAGCGTCTAGAGCAAGAACACCGTCTCCTCAAGTTCGTCCTTAACGCCAACTACGTCGGAAACATCGGCGAGACACTGGCCTCGAGCAAGGCCACAGAGAAACGTATAATCGATTGCGGAACAGGCTCAGGATTGTGGTTAGTAACAAGATTATCGTTCAACTCAAGGTTCAAAAGGCGGTCGGAGCTAACTCCTCACTCCCTCCCCTCCCTTCATCTTCTTTTCTCTTTCGAACCATGGCTCCCTCGCTCCACCCAATCCGGATACGGGATCAAACTAACTATATCATTTACCAAACCCCCCATGTGGCGCCCTCGGATACGCACAGGTGTATCGAAGTCGCGGAAGAATTCCCCAAGGCTGCTGTGATAGGTGTCGACCTCGCACCGATACAGCCAAGGTGAGATCCCTTGGCACGTTCGATAAAGGCCAATCAACTGACTTGATCATATGTTTTGACACTGCCTCCCTATAGAGAGGTCCCGCCTAATTGCTCGTGAGTTTTTCATTTCTGCCGCGGCCTTTAGGCGCCCCCATAACCCAGCGCTTAAACCTTGTTGTCTCCGTGTTCTCACCCCTGTCCGCCTTTCCAACCTCACAGGTTTGAACTCTTCGACCTCGATGGCCAACAGTTGCCATATCCCGACTGCTACTTTGACGTGATTCATGTCCGCTCGGTGTACACTGGGGTGAGTTGGCCCTTCCACGTCATCTCTGATGAGTTCTCCCACTGATTGACCGTGTCATCCATCTCATCTCGCCTCACTTGACCTCATGCTCCCATCCTGTCACCTGGTCGTCAACCTCATCAACGACACGCCCTGTCCGCCGTGCACGTTACACCCCCTCCAACTAATTCATCCCTCCTTTGTCGACATGCGATCCGAACGGTTCCTGCATCCCCATCGATCCTCGGACCCGCCTTGAACCCATTACAATAACAGATCCGCAACTACCCTCTATTCCTCCGTGAATGCGCACGAGTCTTACGGAAGAACGGGCTCATCATCCTCGCCGAAGCCGACAGCACACCCCTCACCGATAACAAGCGCGTCATGTCGCCCGAGAACGCGCCAGGTTGGACCGCACTCTGGAACGAGTATCGACGAGGACTGACGAACAACGGCTTCGATATCACTATCCCCACCCGACTCCGAGCGCTCCTTCAGGAGATCACGTGCCTCAAGGACAATATTATCGCCCAGGAGGCTCTTGTCCCGATCGGATTTTGGCCTAAAGGTCAGCAATTGCATTGCATTCCCCAATTCGGTATCAATAGAGAATTATGTTATTGACCGCTTCCCCCGTCTCCACGCTTGCCCATTCTCCCCCCTCCATGACGTCGTAGATCAAACTCTATTAACCATAGGCCAACTTAGTTGGATGAACCAAGATAACCTCTTACCGGCACTCATTCCGCACCTTGTCACCGTCAATGGCTTGTCTGAGGCGCAGGCTCAGAAGCTCGTCGAACTCGCACAGAAGGATCTGTATTTCCCTCAGATCAGGCCATTCGTGTGCTGGCATTTCGCCTACGCCAGGAAGAGTAACACCGTCCGGTAGTTGAAGACGCACAGTCCAGGTCGACGGTCGGGATGCGGCAGGTGGGGTTTGGGAGTGAAGGTCTGCCGTTGTGCGCACCGCGCCGTTGGAGAGAGGCGGGATTCCTTGGTGTTATCATTATCAATGGAGAAACGACTCAGTTTTCTTATTCGTGCCTCCTGTTTTTCGTTGCTTTGCTGGGTTTCTCCTTTCTCTGCACTTGTCGTATGCACACCCTCTGTATTCTTTTTCCAATTTTCGTGTTATACCCCTCGTGTTCTGGACGCACTGCTGACCCACCATCCACGGACTCGCGCAATCTTACTCCACCCCACACCTCCTTATCTTATACTGCATCGTCTCCGCGGGTTCCTGATAGAGCCTACCCACCTCTTTGTTTCTTTTATCTTTGGCTGTGATATATCATTTTTTGGGTTAATGACTGCAACACACGAGCTCCTCTGTGATATGTGGCGCAACCATGGAATTGGCATGCAAGCACTATGTACAGCTTTGGGGATTCGTGGAAAGGTTCCTTCATCATGCCTTCTTGACAATCTTCTCGATGGCGTCCATGGAGAGTGCTGCGAGGAGGAAAGAAGGTGGAGCGAAGGTATTAATTCTGATACCCAGTTAGCCTCAAACGATAATTGATGGGTGGACGTACATTTCGGTCGCTCCAGGGGCATACCGAGAGCTATCGGCACAGGGGGAAGAAAAGATCAGCCGGGAATCGGAATCGACGTTTCAGCGGGAAGGTTTCGGTAAAGCGGCCGACGTACCGCGATCCCAGACGAGTTGTGTCAGGGCTCCGAGAGCGCGAGACACCCCGAAGATGACTGTATAATACTACATGAACCATGAGTAACGTTTAGAAGTCCATGGAGAAACAATGAGGAACACGGCATACCTTAAATTCAGTCAGGCCATAGTGGTACAACAAGCACCCAGAGGTGGCGTCCACGTTTGGATTCGGGTTCTTCGTCTTGCCGTGTTCACGAAGTACACTAGGCGCCACTTCACTTGTCTACATGGTGGAGTAGGAGTGGCAGGTAGAAATTTTTTTGATGGAGCGTGAGTTCCATTTTGGTTCTGAACCTTGTCGATCAGGAAGTTCAACAGTGGGACAGAAACGAACCTTCTTGACCAGCTGGATGATAGGGCTATCCTTCAGCTCCGGCCTCACATCGCAGAATTGCTGGAGCGCAGTGAACCTTGGATCCGGATCACGAAGGACGCCGTGGCCGTATCTGCCAGAGCGAAATTAATATCGTTAAGCACAGAGTTAGAAAGGGGGCTCCAGGTCTAGATCTGGAAGGTAGGACAAGCATTACCCGGGCACGACCTGGCCGCTGTTCAGCGTCTTCCAGAGATACTCCTTGATCTGTTCGTGTGTCCCATCTTCGCCGATCGACTTTTGCATGGCGAGCATCCATCGGAGAACCTCTTGATTGGCGAGGCCATGAAGGGGTCCAGCCAGGCCGACTGGGATCGGCGTGCCGAGTATTGAATAAATGAGGGTGAAAGTTCATTAAAGAGCTCTTGCACTCACACAGGGACGCGGCATAAGAGAGGAACGGGTCCGACAATGCACTTCCGACTAGATCTGTACAAAGGAATAGAGAGAATCGCATTGGTTGCACATATGTCTCATGTGGTATTTGTAATATGACATACGTGCGGTGTGTGCTGAGACGTTGCCACCTTCGTGGTCTCCGCTTCAAACACCCCCGGCAGTCAGAATTCGGCCCCCAAGGTCTCATGCTTCAACAAAATACTTACTGTAGAGCAATGTAGAGACGGAGATATTCCTTCATGCCCTCGTTATCACCGTACCCGAGCATGTTGACGTAGTTTCCTATGTGACAAGGGGAAAATCAATGAAATGAGCATCCATGAGACCCTGATCAGCAAGGTTTCGCTTCGCCACACTATTCACCGACAAGGTCCTGAGTAATATCGAGCTTCGGGAGTTGCTTTTCTGGGTAGTACGTATTCCTGTAAATTCTAGCTGCCAACGCTGGAAGCTTGGCGATAAGGTTTAAGCTGTCTTCTAGAGTGTACGTCCAGTACTCTGTCTTCTTGACACCCTTTTCGTATGCCGCAGCGAATTTTGATTCTTGGTTCAGTGCGGCGACGGCCATGCCCATTTGTGTCATGGGATGGAGGGTCTTTGGGAAACTGTAATAATGAATGATCAACAGTAGACCAGCGTATGAGAGGCAGCGACAATGACGTACGAGTCGATAAGCTTCTCCATGTAGTCGGGGAGTTCACCGTTCTCAGCCAACTCGCGGGAAAGGGACCGTGTCTGCTCCTCGGATGGAATCTGGCCGGTGAGCAGAAGCCAGAGCATGGACTCAGCGATGATCTCCTTGCCACCCTTCGCCGGTGTGAGCAGCTTTTGGCAATCTGGTATGGTATGGCCATGGAAGCGGATACCCTGCCATGAGCGTCAGTATGGAACGTGAAAGCGCACGTGATGGAACGCGTAGGGCCTTTACCTCGTTCGGATCTAGAACAGACCCTTCCCAGAGCATGACCTTGAGGCCCCGCATTCCTCCGATGAGGTTATCGACCTGCGGGAGTGAAGAGTTTTTGAACTTCGCGCGTTTGCTAACTATTGGCAAGAATGGAATACCTTGATATCTCCCAAGGACTTCTCGCCATGCTCTGCTTTCTGTTTACCCAACGTGTGAGAGAAGGTAACGAGAGTGAGAAAGGGATGAATCTTACCAAAGCTCGCAACTGGGCCTGTTTCTGTGGAACAATCTCTTGGAGAGTTTCACGGAGGGACTGGCGGGTGTGCGTATCAGTAATTGTGTGAGGGATGATTAAGATGAATATTGACCTTTGTCGATGCAAAGCGGGTAAAAGTTGGCCCTCGTGATACAAGGCGCACAGAACGAGAAGACAAAAGACTCATGGCGGTTGCAGGGAGGTGATGGAGGAGTCGGGAAAAGTAGGCGAAGCATGCCGAAACATTTGGTGGTAATTGAATTTCGCCACGTTGAGATTTCGACTGACGGCAGCGAAACGCCAGCACATAACACGCGTCTCTCACCCCCGACTTCCACTTCACCACCACCTCGACTATTCCTTTAGTCTCTCATCCAACGCGAGTTCCTGTGTGCACGCAGAAGTCACTAAGAACGACGAGCACACCTTGCTTATTCAAAGCTTCACGGCCTACATCAACTTCATCTAGGCCACGTCTGCATTGCAGCAATGGCGTCAATTCCTCTCCTAGTACCACTTACGTACATCACTCTCCTCATCGGTGCATTCTATACCTTCAGTAAAGTATACAGAAAGCGCACAGTGGGTCAGTAGGCTCCAAATCATGAATCAGTCAACACTGTAGCCCAATATTTAACATCTCGCACTTCTGTAGCCCGGATCGCCAGCCTCGAGCGCTGGTTTCCTTCGCACCCGGAGCGTGATACGTATATCTCCCTACTCCAGCTCTCACCGCCGCCCTCTGAGGTCCTTCTCAAAGCCGCCTTACTGCGTCGAGCGGCCGCAGACGTGCAACGGATTATTTCTCTACGGGACGACAAGACCGCGCTCCAAGCCCTGCTCCAAAAAGGTAGCATTGATGACGACCTCTGGAATGCCTTCACAGCAGCAGAGAAGGAGTTGGAGGCTGAGATCGTCGAGGTCGTAAATGAAGCGAACAGTTTCAGGGAAGGATGGGGCCAGTTCATTTTCGCCAGCGCGAGTGAAGTCGTCAATAATGTCAAGCAGAGGGATATGGTCATGGCAATTCCTAAACTCAGAGCTGAAGCGGGTGCGTTGTACCTTGCGCATCGCAACTCGTAGACGAAATTTGTCCTCTGATGTCATGTTATAATGGCTTAATAGAAGCAAAATATGGCAGCCCCCGAAAGACCGTACAGGTCAAGGGATTAACACCGTCTGTTGCGCTCCATTCTGCACCCACGTCCGAGTCTGAGTCGCCCAACCGTACCAAAGCACCGAGCCCCATCAACCTCAATGGTGGTCTCACGCCAGCTCGGAGCCCCTCACCTTTGGCTACCAACGGAACTACCACTGCGTCCTCTTCGGTGGCACCCATGACACCCCCGTCAATCAGGGCAGAACTCGGCTATGCCAGCAGCGCAGGGACTTCCCCTGCACCGTCCATGAATGGAGATGCTGCTGGTTCATCGAGCCCCAAAGCCAAGTCTAAGACATCTGTAAGTTGAATTCCACCACTAGCTCATGACCATTATGGTTAGTATACTTACGATCTTGCTTGTGCCGCCGCTTAGGGCAGCGCTTCCAAGCCAAGGAGGCGGAAATAAAAGTGCCCCCCATCAGACTCGTTGGCCGTCGTCGGAGCAGCAGCGTTTATCATCCTTGGAAGTCATTTACCGCTTCCAGCCCGACCCATTAATGCACTCTTGTTTGTAACACTCTGCCTTTCCTCATTTGCTAATCTCATTATTAAGCTTTTTCTCGGCCAAAACTGTGTGCTCAGTCCATGAACGCACGCACCGACGTAGACGCTGAGTATGTAGAATGCAGAAGATCTCATTCGTGTAATACAATGTGTCATTATCCAACTTAAGTGTGAAAGCTAAAACCAGGGGATGGGGATTGAAGAAATGTGAAGTTTTGAGCGTGAAAGGCGCACGTCAATCAACCCTTGATCGCGATTCCCTTCTCCACCACCCCTCTTGTCCTCCCGGACCTATCGACGTGATCCAGACCAAGCACATCCTCCGGAGCGAACTTGTGATCATACACGACATCATCTTCAATTCCGAAAGCCATAGTCAGCGCCAGATAGGAAGAAACCCAATGCTTAAGTGTGATGGCTCACCATCTTCTAAGTATGTCGGCTGTTTAAACCCAGCAACCTGGATGAGCGCGAATCGATATTTGGTAATGTCCTTGTCTGACACCCCGATCCGGTCCTGTATCCGCTTCTTCGTCTCGGTGAACTTCTCCCCAGGTCTGGCAACAAACTTGAAAGGGACACCATGAGACCGTACGGGCTCGCGCGAGTAATGGAAGACGTTGATGATCTTGTCCTCGCTCGCAGGCTCCAACTCCTCCCGTGGGATCTCCTGCAGGTGACTCGTCAGTGACAATTTCCCACTAGAGCAGCCTACAGACACAAACCTCTGCGTAGAACTCGGTTTCCGGCAGGTTTCCAAGCATCTCAGACGAGTTGAACTCTTTCTGGTACTTGCCATCCTTGGTGATTTCGAAGACACGAATCTTGTTGGTCGATCCAGGGGATAGCGTAACCTGCTTCAAAATCTGATCTACTAGGTCGTGGATCATATTTGTCTTTGGCAGTAAGAACGGTAACGTCGCCTAAGAGTACATCCACGTTAGTAACAGGTCTTCCCCAATCGTGGTTAAGAAATTCTTTCACCTCCTCCTTATTGTGGACTCCTGTCCAGATGACCTTCAAGCTCCGCTTCGTCTCAAGTTCGATGATGCTGACGTCCAAGCGTTCGTAGAACAAGAGGCTAGGCTGGGCCATTGTGTACACCGGCTGGATGATATCCCAAACGGACTGATTCAGAGCGCGTTTCAGGGGTCCTTTCGGGTGTCCCTGCGCGTTCGATGCGAAGAATCGAAGTTTTATTGGTTCGTGATTGAGCTTCTCGCCGACCTTTTGTGCAAGCTGTGGAAAAGATCATCGTTAGCCCAGGTTCACACCAGGGGGACGCCGAGTGAAGCCCTTACCGTCTCGTAGTTCATCTTCTTGTGGAAGGTCAAATCAAACTCCTCCTTATCCCTCTCCTCGTCCCGAGGCTTGAAATTGATCAGGACGCGGTTCATTAAGAAGTCGTAGAACTGCACTGGGGTGGGCGATAGGCCTTGCTGCTCATAGTCCAACGCCCTGTAATGTGGAAAGTGTACAGATCAGCGCCAAGGGAAATGCAAGTTGACGGTTGGAAATGTCGCCCACTCCTTCTCGGTAATGTCAGATTGGAAGCAGATGATATCACCATCCTGGATCTCGCTCTGTTGGAACGTTGTCTTGGCCTTCATAAGCTCAATCATCCCGGGCTTAATCTCCTGTAGAAAGCCAGAACAGTTTCAGGTCAGCCACACTCGCCGACCAGATGGGTATATGATCTCCCACGTGCCTCGTATAGCTTAATCGGAGTCTGCGGCGCCCAGCGCATCTTCTCACAAATGACACTACTGAGATCTCCGACCCGTGCCGATCGCTGCATGTAAACCTTGCAAACGCCAAGCAGGGTCTGTTTCTGCACATCAAAGTACTTGAGGAAGATCATGATATGGTTTTGGGCAACGTCGGCGAAAGGCTGTCCGATTGGCTGTAAATGAGAGAAAGCTGTCAGGGCGCGGGTGCTCAGAGTAATGCCGATGCGTGACTGACTTTGTTGGGCGCGATTTCCCAAATGTCTAGATATAGTCGAAGGTCGCTTTGCCTGGCCGCCATGCTATTTCGAACAGCCTCCACGTCTAAAAATATTCGGAATTCAGAACAGGATGGGTTGCTTTGTAGCAATGTAAACTTACTCAGTGTAGCCTCAGTCTCGGGAACGAAAATGTCTGGCCGCACGGTCTTGTTTTGTCGATTGACCAACACCCACAACCGTATCTGCTGCTCCGGGACACTGAAATGATTTGCAACCCGTCCTTTGAAGGTTGAATAAAGTTCTTGTTTAAGGACCCTGAAGGTTGCAAGTTCTGATGCGGGCCAGGTTTTGTCCTCGAACGCTGCCAAATCAAAGCCTTGATGCTTGGAGAAAGACTCGTCCGTGATGATTTTTGCAGTCAGGTAAAGGTGCTGCTCTTCACGCTCGCGCTTCTTGGCTTCTGCCTGCTGCCGTTCGTCCTCCAGCCGTTGCTCTATGCATGATTACAGGATGAGATCGCGCCACCCGGAAGAAATTATGCATCCACTTACTCAGATGTGGTGGTGTATCCTTCTCCGTGAAGGGGGCGAGGACGGAATCAACGGCGGTGGCCCTAATGTAGACCAACATGTACGCGTTGGTCATCCGCTTTGATGCTCGAACTTGGTTTCTCTGTGCTACAGGAAGAACCCCGTTCGGAACGTTGCCCTCGCCACCGTAATTCTCTTCTAAAACCTCCTTGTCTGTCACGGGGGTCACCCTGTCATCATCGAATTTAAGCCAGCGGGTGTGCTTGTCCGGCTTGATCAAGGCAAAGTAATGGCCACCATGAAGGTCGCCGGAGTGTACAAGGACACCGTGAAGGTGGTAGACATGGCTCTGCGATCGGTCGGCGGATTCATCCAAGAACTGTTCTAGATTGATCTCAAAGGGGAATTCGTGGCGATCGTTGATCTAAGAGCCTGCGTGTAAGTCGCTGCATCACGTGAAGCAGAGAGCTGTGACCACCTACCTTGACCATCGCGTCCTTCTGCATGTCGTATTCGAAGCGTTTGAGTTGCAAATGAAGGACGTCAGGGAAGGACTGGAAGATGACACCCTTTTTGGCATCCTGCAACCCGAGTCCCTCGGCGAAGTACTTGTTGTCTCCGTCAAGGGTTTCTACAGCAATATAATCCTTGAATGAGTCATACAAGTTCTTCATACCCTTCACATTCAACTGTATGTCTGTTGTGGTATTTAGTGAGATTCAAGAAATAGCAAGCATTGAAGGGCCTACCATAGAAGTCCTCGGACCGCGATGACTCAAAGTCAATGTTGACACATTTCACATAACTCTTCATTTTTCCAACAAAAAGCTTGGTGATCGCGCCGTCCGCGAGGGTGCCCTATGTTGAATAGCTCAGTTTGGTTCGATCTTAGTTAATTTGAAGAAGTAAATACCTTCATCTTCCCTTCGAGCTTTTCTTGAAGTACCCGATTGAATTCTTGGACATCGTGTTGCATGAATGAATCAAGGGACTTCCAACCGAATGAGCG
Organism: Tulasnella sp. JGI-2019a; assembly: GCA_019633535.1. Lineage (NCBI taxonomy): Eukaryota > Fungi > Basidiomycota > Agaricomycetes > Cantharellales > Tulasnellaceae > Tulasnella sp. JGI-2019a. Next base: position 38,423 of record WSUE01000183.1, read on the forward strand.
GGTTAATTCGTTCGTGCCTGAGTGGGTGGAAAATTAAGCGTTGCATCGTTCCAAGCGAAGGCTTAGATGCGCACCAACTGCTTGGTCGGAGGTTTGTAGATTATAGAAGACCCGTTGCAATGCTAACGCTACACTTTCCGCTGGAATATCGTCTTGCGTTGGTATTTGATATACAGCCTGTCATAGCAGGCGAGATGAGCGAACATTCGGAACAGAGGCGTAGCAGGCTACGCACCTTGCGGAAATAAGAAGTACAGAAGAGGGATTGTAATAGGGAGTTCATGTAACATGTAGCGCCTTGATTCTTCAGACCGACGTAGCCTGTCTCTTTCTTAGAATCGTAGCTGCGAGAAGTCAGCACTAATGGTTCGGACGTATGCCATGATCGTTACGCCCTACACTCACTGGATGAAATTATGCCATAAGACCCCTGTCGGATCCACCAATACACGCACGAAAACGGTGATGTTTGTCTCATCATTCTCAATGATCGGTCGTTTCACGCCGTCTGCGGAGGCGTACAGCTTCCGAAGCTCGTGAAACCGGGTGAAACCCCAATCACACTCTTCCGCAGTGAATCGATGATGAGCGTCTACCACCCGGCGAACATATTAGTGTCCGTTATGTCTACGTGAAAGAGCGTAACACGCATGAAGCGTCCCACCACTCACGGCTAACGACATAATCAGTAGGGTCGTGCGGGTTATGCATCACCAATGCGAATTGGGCGCAGGCGTGCCATCCTTCAGGTGCACCCTTGGGATCAGCGTAGTCGAGATATATAGAGACTGCCTCATTTGGTGGTGCGTTCGAGTTCCCTGTTGGGAACAAGAGGATTCGCCTACATTCACATGCACAGGGAGGGCCGTCAGCTGTGCACGAGCGCGTCTGCGACATACCACCATGACGACATGCTGACAACTCACCACTTGTGACCACCACATTCAAAGTCGGGACTGGTGATCTTCTTTTCCAATGTTCTCCACTTCCCAGGTCTCCAGGTGTGGTGCTGAAAGTCGGCGATTTCGTGCCCTAGGTCCGGCATGTGTTTCGCAGCAAAGGATTCATCTGTAACAAGAATAGACCACCGGACGCGCTGTCAGCTATCTTCAAACAAGTCTTAATAGCACCACTCACAATCAAGGACCGAATATGGCGCTACTGGCTCATCGACTTCCATGATTGGCCCGGCCGCTGTTTTCTCGTCAATTACATCTTCCATCGAATCGTTCTGCTGCTTCCGAGGAAGTAAAACGCGGTCTTACAATCGCGTAGCACAACTATTTCTCAATAACGACTGCAACTCACCATAGGTTATGGCGCCGGCCGAGGGATGTGTGATGTGGTGAAGTCGATAAGCCTGGTCTCAATTACAACTGCTTAGTGTATCACCGCTAGATCCGCTACACCGTGCCGCCCTAGTCTAGAATAATCCACAATTGATAAAGCAAAATCCTCAAGCCAGGCGGTCTTGATGAAGATGAGGCCGAATTGGAGGTAGTAGGATTGGAGAAAGGGTACTACCGTCTCGCGGAGTTCTATATTATTGACTTGCTTTGCGCCCCCACAACACATGAAAGATTATCAGATACGACAGTTATTTCTGCCTCCTCGACGGCTTTAGGTCTGATGCAACTTGATTTAGGATCAACCACATCGCATCCAGAATATGTAACTGTGTTGATATCCTGGCAGCGTTGGCGCACAACTTTCATACCATCGGGACGCACTAACCCAAAGGCTTTTGCTGTTTGCCTGGGCCTGACATATCTCACACCTTTGGCCATCTTTGTGCGTCAAATAATCGCCTGTGGGACGGCTGAAAGTGTCCTGAGCTGTGCTGTTACTACCCCTTATCAACGAGATATGACTTAGTGGCAACGATTGCTTTCGTAAGTTCTACAGGGCTCTAACTAGCTCGAGATAGGTGTATTCGGTAGCAAGGGCGATGGTCAAGCAACGAGTGTGTACCCGACACATTCTCAGATGTGTATGATGCTCAACGTGGATCATGGGCGAATTCGGCCCCACTTGTGCATGCTGTCGACTTACTGAAGTTCTCCAACAGCCCCACCAGTCCAATAACCTCAGTGCTGCACGCCATGGTAGCCCTGGTTGGGATGTCGCATCCTACGCATGTCTATCGTGAGATCGCTTCCGAAGCGACTGTGATCCCTCAGATGCTCTGGCGAGAAACCAGAGTAATCTACGAAACATACCTGAACATTCAGCCATTCGCGGTAATGAGGCTAGATCGACTGCCGGAGCAGGGCAAAACTTCAGCGCTCAGGGTTCCCATATGGTCCCCCACTATGGTACTAACTGAGCGGTACAGTGCTTGACTGCGCAGATCGGACGGGATGCGGTAGTTTCACTGTCCTATGGCCGAAGATACACAGGTATAGTATCTAAGATAAATAGTAACAATAAAGTAACTAACGACACCGAACTGTATGTAAAAGGTAATAAAATATATCAACAACAGACCCGTTCCAAACAACCACACATCGGAATGACCATTGGTTACACCATCGTCCCAGGCGCGAATTACAATGAGGGTGGGATAAAAGTCATGGTTGAAAGAAGAACAAAAAAAGGCAAGTCCTGAAATTGGAGGGTGTATACGTCCGAAATTTCAAGAGACCAGCTCGTCTTTCTCCTTTTCCTTCTTCCCCGCCCCTCCGATGAGAGTCTTAAAAGGTGTACCGAATTTTGACCCCCTTTTTGTCTTGTCTTTTTCCTTAAGATCCTCCACCGAACCCTTCCCAACAGAAGCCGGTCTCTCCTTCTCCTTCACAACACCATCCTTCGGGTCCTTGCCGAAAATCTTGCTCATCGACTTATTCGACTTGTTGTGCAGGGGTTTACTGGACCGTTGTTTCGACGAGGTGGAGTTGACGGAGTTGGGCGTCCCAGGTCGGGAATCAGGTAAAGGAGACGGTTCCATGGTCGGAGAATCGACGTCTCCCGAAGGAAGCGGGACTTTGGTTGGGGATGCGACTGCGCCCGGGCTGTTTGCCCGTGCTAACCGAGCGACTTTCAACGGGGCGAGGGGAGCGGTCGAACCGTTCGGCAGAGTGCCTGGTACCTTGTTCTTCTTGATGAGCTTCGACGGCTCCTTACTTGGAACTGGTGGTGGAGTAGCATCAGCAACGTCAAGCGACTCTCCAAAAAACGGACCAGCAAAGCTCTTGGCAGTTGGTGTCATCAATTCGAGCTCGTGCCGTTCGGCAGTCGGGAGTACGGGGGAAGTGACCGAGGCTAATGATACCGGTGCGGCTACCGAAGTCGGCGTCACTGGGGAGGTTACGCTCTCTACGCTGGGTTCGATGCCTAAGATATCGTCGCGAGGTGGTGCCATCAACCCCGCAGACGCCATGGACTTGATTGAATCGTCTCGATGCGCGGATACGAAGGATCCATCCGCGACGAGCGGCCGGCTGTCCTGGCTGATGTCGGTCATACTCGAGTTCTCCGACGCAGTTCGCAGCTGCTTTGTCGGTGCACTGCTCAGTCGTTGATGTTGTGGACTAGCCTCATCCCCGCTTAGTCGGGGAGAATTCGGGGTTGAGGAAATTGGGGAGTGGCCACTGAGGAAGTCGTGCTCAGCGGGCATCGGAACTGGCTTCGGTATTGGCGGGACTGTCACGGAGACGGAAGGTGGACGCGGCACGGGTTCGATCGTAGTTGACTCTGAGGGGCGCGGCGTTGTAGGTGTGGTGGCTGTACTGGCACCGTCCGTAGAAGACCGTGCGCTGACGTCTGCTAGGACGAGGCCGACTAGTGCAGATTCTTTCGCTGGAGAAGAACTGGTGATCTCGATGTCGGGCTTTTCGATCAGCTCCGGCTCAGGCTCCTTATAGATCCCCGCCTGAATCCAACGCTTGACGCTGCGGTCTGCCCAGGCTTCTAGTACGTTCCAGCCCTTGTATTCTCCCGTCAACCTCAATCCGCCACCGCCCACACCATCGTTCCCCTCTCCTCGACCGGCGGCGCTTGGTGACTGGAAATAACTCTCATAACCGAGATCGTCTTCACTTCCGCTGCTCTCATTACCAGACCCAGCCATCTCGAAACCATCCCCATTCTCGAGCTCATCAACAAGGCCAGATAGCCATCTTCCCCAACCGCCCTCGCCCTCTCCTCGCCACATGACGACTTTCGTGTCAAAGTCGCGACCGAAGACAATGACCTGGCCGTAACTACCCTGATCCGCTGGATGTAGATCCACTCCAAGGTAGTTTCCAGCGCGATCTGTGACCAGTGGAAGCCATCCCCTGCAGGAATACTCTCGTCGAACATAGTCCTCTGGGATGGACTGCATCACACTCCGTAAATTATCATTGGAGCCGGTACTGGGGTCCTCGTCCACCTCCCTCCAGAACCGCCATTCCTCCAACACGTCTTCCAGAGGTAATAAAGTGAGACCAAAGAAGAGACCTTCGGAACAACCAGCCGAGGATTCGACCTCCTGTCCATCGCAGATGAGGTAAGAGTCTCGAACAGCGGACGGGAGTGGCAGACCCAGCTCCATCTCAACACCGGATATGATCGAGGGTTGTATACCATAGTTTAGCGTGTCTCCGAGCTCGGTATACTCGGTCGCAAGCCATGTTCGAAGTCTATTCCAGGTGTGATGCAGTGCTGGGTAGCCATCCTTTGTCGAAGGATATACTGAATTGGGGTCGTTGTGCATGGGTAGGATGGGAGACGAATTCTTCCCCGAGGCTTTTGACATGGGATCCGCATGCTGGCCGGTGTATTCGGAGTGCGGCACGTAGTCATATGCGTTTGTGGGGCTGGTGGGGGGGTATGAAAAAGCCGTTGACGATGAAGGACCGGTCATAGGCTCTGAGCGCTCCCCTCCATCCATTATAGGAGAGTGCGTGGGTAGGGAGAATGCGTCTTTAGTGGATGAGACGACCGTCCTTCTACGTGAAGAGGGACCAGCGGATAATGGACCACTCTCGCGACTATTTGACCCGGTGAACAGGGACGCGAGCGTTTGGAGTATGGTTGGCATGAGCAGAGTATAGTACTTTAGAGAGAGCGAGAGGCAACGTTTTCAAGGTCAGACTAGGATGAGTTTAAAGTGTGACGCCTTATTGGGAACGTACTTGTGTGTGGTATTGGGATTCTTATCCGGACTGGCTGCGTGATGCTTATTGAGCAAGACAGCGGCGTTTTTGCGAGGACGATGGAGAGGACGGTCAAGAGGCAAGCTGAAGCAGCGCGAGACCGTCTTTGTTATGCTAAAATGGGAGATAGGAGTTGAGCGGGTCAGTCGCAGCTTAGGGCACTCGCGTTGGCACAGGCAGACAACGGCGGATATTCGTCATTCGATCAGCTCGGTGTCCTCCGTAAATATCACCCGCCAAGGCTCAAATATAGTTCACGACTCTAAATAAAATGGCCCCAGGTTACCAATCGACAACCGCAGTACACGCTTGTTCCGAGTGCTTCAACTAATCATCCCGGCTACAAAAGGCCGTCCTGCCACTTTCTACTGAGCGCTCATCTCCGGCTTGCCAAGCTGCCTCGCCAAGCAAAGGTCCACGCCCCTCGGCCTCCATATCGAGCGCTTTGACAAATCCGCAGCTTTTGCCTTCGTTTTGCGCACCTCCGTAGCACATCCAAAAATACCGCATCTCCACCGCCCCAGAATCGACCAATGTTCGTTCTCGACCCTTTTGATTCGCCCTCAACACCGTCGGGACATCACACTTGCACCGAGGGATCGAACCTGGCGTAAAATCCGGTCGGTAGAATCGAAACGTCACGTTGATCCTCTCGTTATATGCCGATGTGTCGTCGCGCGGGAACTGGGGCCGGAACACGTCAATGCCTGAGCCTGGTATGATGGGGATGGAGTGCTTGAAATGTTCTTGGCATGACGCATGCATTATCAACAGCTGTAGAAACATTTCGTTCAGTTAATCGGGTCAGCCATCTGTCCTTTTGAATACTGACAGAGTTATGAGTCAAGGGAATGTTGAAAGTCCGCGCAGCTCGCGCCTTTTCTTCCTTCGGAATAGTCTCCCGTAACCTGAAGATTCTCTCTGTACCTAGTATCCCAAAATTCTTGTTAGCAAGTCCTAGGGCCATACACGCGATATAAACGGACCTAAACTGAGTGACGCGATAGTAGGATACGGACCCAAATCTATCGCACTCGTCAATCCCACGAATGTGTCGCGATATCACACTTCCACCCACAGGTAAGCTGGTCGGAGTGGGAACCGACACCTTCCTTTGCACCTTTGTAGCGGTTAGCGGCAGCTACATTCGCCTTCCAGCCACTCTCTCCACCCCATTCCATCCCGAATCGTTTCCTTTTCTTCAGCTCCTCATTCACGACCTTTTCGACGAACGAGCAGGCCTCTTCCAGCTCTGGCGGAAAGGACATTCTCGAAGCCGGCTCTATCCCGTTGTACCTGTTCCGCAAGGAACTCAATGGTAAGCTTGTGTTATATTGCGGGCATGTACTCCACATACCAATACTTGGCGCTCTCGTTCCATTCGGTCGACTCCTTGTCCCTCACGTAAAACGACGTCAGATGAGGACTTTCTACCAGCCTGTCAACTAATACGATGAATTTAGATAGAATCGCGTTCTTAGCTTATAATTATAGTGTAGTGCAAAGACCCGTCTCACCTAGAAACCATTTACTCCTCTTCCAACTCGCTTCCGCATCATCTAATAAACGAAAATACAATCGACACGCCAGTTCCGGCGGGAGGATCGAAGTATGAAGCGTCGCGGGTGTATGCTTGGCGATAATTGCTGGCGTTCCGAGGGTCATAGGGGCTAACCTGGGGGCGATGGATCCTTGCGGAGACTTTGGTGGTGGTCGTAGGACATCCAACAATGACACCTTTGGCTTCTCCGGTGTGCGCGAAACAGTCGAAGGGCCAGCGCGGTCTTCCAGCGCGTCCGCTTCTTCACTGGAGTCGCGTCTCGGGGGCAGGGTTGCCTTCCTTGAACCTAAGGAACGCGGCTTTTTGTGCGTCGCAGGAGGGACAAGCCATTTGTCTAACCCTGTTCCGCCACCACGCTTCCGCTTTCCATTTATAATTCTTTGTGCTGATCTGCTGGAAGATGGACCGTCACGTAATGCTCGGGCGGCGGTGTCCACATCCCCGTCAGCATTCAACAACGCATCCAATAATGTTTCCTCAGAGAACTGCTCATCCAGGACACTTTGAAGCATGGCTATCAGCATTTCCGTATCTTGATCCGGCTCGTTCGTTCCGTTGTTCGCCATCATGGTAGGGAGAATGGACAAGAGATGACATGAAACAAGGACAAATGTCAACCTTTCCCGCTCTTTCGAGTGCCATCTTAATAATCACGTACCGTGCTTCACCCCCACATTCATGCCGGATGAACGTTAGCTGGGCGTGGGATCTCCCCTGAGTTGCTGCAACCATCTATCGTTTATGCCATGGGCTCAACCCCATCGCCCACCACCCTCACATCTATCAGTCTTGCGGGGAAAGGCCGGGTCATAGGGCTTGAACACCGGTGACCTGCTATGATTACCAACGAGAAAGACTCCATTATCAACGAACGATCCAGTGCGCAGAATGACCTTTCACGGGACAAAAACCCGACAACTCTTTGACAACGTTCCGGCGCTCCATGTACATTGTCGTCATGTTCTGGCTGCTCCTTCAACTCCTGGAAGAGGTTAAACCAAATTGAAACTGAAATAGCATCAACGGTGCCGACATATGTATATCTGCTCCCATGTCTGAGGTCTTCCGTATAGGCTCCAACCAGCGCTCGTTCTGTGCTGCTCAGGAGGATTTCGACCGGCTTTATACCGCGTCCCCAAGGGAACGGGTCTGTGCATACCGTCCGCCTCCACCGATCAATTCGACCCTAAGAGATTCATCGGTGACCGTTCCGGGAAGCCCAATTCTGGATTCATTCGTTTTATCGATGGTGAGCGATTCATCTGTCCTAGACGGTAAGATATGCTTGTAGGTAGACGCCATGCACATGTCGCTGACACTCACTGTTTATCTTTGATAGATACCTAGCTGTTACACAATCAAGCTCACCAGCTCTAACATCTCCATTCTTCGGGCCATAGTAGGTAAAATGTGGAAACCATCCCTAACGTCCTCAATTATGATACATTAATTCGCTCCAAAAGCCTTCATATCCGGAAGGAAGGCGTGACAGAGGCTTTCCTTTAACTTATCTTGCATCATTGGGGTTGTCGAGCTGACCATGGAACGCAAGATTGTCAATCTACTCGGGGAAACGGCCAAAAAGAATCTTACTCAGTGATCCGCTGTCACAGCTCTGGTACAGAACTCTGACTTGGTCAATTACTCCGATTAGTTGGTTTCGGCCAACATATTTTGAGCGTCAAGCGAGTCTAGTATTTTCCGCAAGGCAGGTTACGGCGAGGCGAGGTAGAGTAGCTCGAAGAGTAGGTTAGTGATATTCATAATCCTGGTATGATAGTATCGACCTATAGTATCATTGTCGAGGGCTATGACTTACACCATGTCTTCGGTTGTTCGCCAATCTTCTCAGTCATGATGGAATTCTGACTGGCAGAGCAGCCCGACGTGGCATCGTAGCTTCTTCCTCCCCCTCCACCCGGATTCTACCGCCTGATACTTCCATTCGGAAAAGGATGGAGAACTGGGTTTATTATCTGAGCGCTACTTTCGCTTCGACAACTAGGGGCGCCTCGAGGATGCGATACACCGGGCTGTGCATCCCGCGAAACTGATTAACTGTCCGTCGGCCACGGGAGATAGGCCTGCGCAAGTTCAACAAGAATCTGTTCGACAGAGCTGTCTTGTATGGTTCTAACCATCTGCCATTCTCACGAGGGGGGAAACGCGTCGTTGAGGGGACGACGCAGCCGCGCCACCTGTCCCCGACTTGGTATTCATTGCCTCTTTCCGATACGCAAGCGACCTATGTACGGCTCGCTGGAGTATACAACCAACAAGGGCAATCTCCATCCCAGACCTCCTTTATCTCTTGATAGGATTTAGCCATCGTTCTTACTTCCCCGCCACTCGGCTCGGGGAATTAGGTCGCCTTGCTCTCACTTTGCTTCCAGAAAGCCTTACTGGGAGGTGTGGAAATGACATTGCCGTCAAGCACGATCAAGCGTTCGTGCCAGCAGCCAGGTTCCAGGTCACGTTCCTTCTTTCCACAAAGTCTTCCAGAAAACAATAAACGTGATGTGCGTCAGCTTAGTGATTAGCACGGTATTAATTGGCAGATAAGAACCAGAGGGGATCAGGCCATTTCTCCCCCTCAGTCATGGGGGATTCCTTGCCGCCTGGTGCCTTCCCTCCAGACGCTAACGAGGAAACGACTAACCAATCATTTCCTCAGAACTGGAGTAGAGAGGAAATACACCTATGGACCACGTGTTTTGATTGGAGTGAAGGCGCCTCATCTCCCCACATCCCTGAGCTTCCACCAGCCAATTTCCCCCACCATTCATATTACGGAAATGGATCTCTTCCCATTGTCAACTATCAGACGATATCACTCACTCCTCCATCAGGACTAGGTGCCGACTCCCGGGATTCTGGGTCTGCGGATCCTCTTTCGTCACAATCGTGTTTGCTCGCCGTCGAAAGTAAGCCTATACTCACCCGTATTTCTCGAAAGCACTGAAAGCCCGTACCATAGATCACGGCGATGGATGTGAAGTTGACGGGGAGGTTGACCGTGATGACAATCAGGAAGATGAGGATGATCATGAAACTACAGAGGATGGGGATGACCATGACAACATCATGCAGTACGAGGAAGGCAACGGTTCCAACCCTGATCGGTCGATAGCTAACCTCCAGATAGGTGGTGGGATCAAGAGACCGAAATTCATACCCCACCTATTTTCGTGCGTTTATCAGTACTCCACCGCTTGCAACGTCTAATAAGATCATTTTTCCTAGGCTTGCGCAAAATCCAAATGTGGATTGCGTCGGCTGGACGCAAGACGGCCAGCATCTAGTATTCACAAATGAGCAGAAGTTTATGCAGCTCATGAAGAAAGCCAGCTTCAAAGCTAAACAAGTGAGTATGCCTGGCATAAGTATCAATCTTCGAGGGTCTGGAAAACCGTTGTCCCTAGTTTGGCTCTTTCGTTCGTCAGTTGAACGGGTATGGCTTTGCCAAGACGGAAAGGGTGAGCTCTTATTACAATTGCGCTCAACGTTCAATGCCGTGCGATCTGATCTTCGGCGCGTAGTCGGGTCAATCGAGTAAAGAACAAATCGACACCGCCTATCACCACAAGGAATCAATGTTCCTTCGTGATCGACCCGATCTGCTGAATCAGATCCGTCGGGGTTCTCAGAAGACTCCCAAATCAGCCGGCGGTAGAACCAAAGCCACGCCATTACCTGCATCAGATCCTCAAACACCACGTGCTATCCCAAACGCAGTAACCGGTCCGCAAGAAGAGCGAGAGGATGTTGTGTTGAATATGCGGCGCCAGATTGATGGCCTGCAGGCTCAGGTGCAGCGCTCCCAGGAAAAATGTAAGATGCTGGAGGCGAAGACTGGGACCCAGGACGAGAGGATTGCGCGACTAGAACAACAACTAAGCGCATTAATACAAAGGAACCACAACGCGGAGGGGCAGCTTCGCGATGCTAGTTCGTCCGTCCCTGGTGGTTCTCAACGACAGTTACAGCGCATGCATGATTCCAACTTCGCCACGAACGCCACGAATCCCCCTCTCTACCATCCTTCTCGCGCTGGATTGTCGATAATGAGCGGCCGGGCAGCTTCGATCATCAATCATCAAATGAGTGCTACATTTCTCCCCCAGGGTGATTGGTTGCAGGGTCAAATCCCGAATCCTATCATCCCTATCCACCAGTTATCGCATTCTATATCATACACGCCAACGACCACGACGGCCTCTCCGCCAGCCGCCACCGTTATTCCAATACCCCAACCCTCGCCTGCAGTTGCTTCAGTGACGAGCGATGGGCAGGCCCTCAAGCGACGCCGGGTAGACAGTAACCTTGGAAGCTGGTCGATGTCGCCAGTGCCAGAAAAGCAACTAAATGAATATCGTACACCTCGCTCAGAAGGGAGTAGCCTGTGGTCTCCGCAGTGAGTGTGTTAAAGAGGAAGGGAAGTCTGGCAGTGCGCTGCTAACATTGAGCCCTAGAAACCCATTTCTCGACTCATGAGCTCAGTATATACGGTGCTATTCGCGTGCCCTCGCCGCCCTCCTCTCGAATTCCTTTCAACTCGATCCATCAACCTGTATAACGTTAGGCTTTTGTCAATGATTCGCAGCTGCCGAGCACTCCCCATGTTTTGTTTTTCGTTGCATTGTTTGTTCTCAACAGTTGCTATGCATTCCGCGCTGTATCTTCCGTCTATATCGCTTTCACGAGTCATTTACCGTCCTTTGATTGTTTTGCCCGACCTATCGCTTCCGTACCTGTATAATAGAACGTATTGACGTCAAACCAGAATACTCTCAAAGTTCGGGTACCAAAAGTTGTCCGCCGCTATCTATGCACTTCACTTGTCTTAGCCCTTTGGATTGATCAGCTCTCCAACGACTTAGTGATCAAGGATCAATTGATTGTAATATCACTTTGTAGAGACTTGGCTTCTCATAAGCGGTGACTTTCACACTTCAGCCATCAACTTGGGTCAAGGAGATCGGCTCGGTTTGCTATATCCTCCCCAAATGGAAACCTTAATCGCTCCACTGGTCTCTCGGTATCTCGAAGAATCCGTCGGAACAGCGGCGCACTATCTCGTCATCATTTTGCTGATGATCTTCCTGACTTTGGAAATGTCGAACGCCTTGGGGTTTCGAGCGTAAATGTCTAACCCGGCTGGAGTGAACTTGGTAACCGCATATCCGAATAAACTCTCAGCTTCGCCGCACCTGGCCATGGAAGAATCACTCACCAGAGTCTTCCCGAAGTATGTTACGACCCAGTCCTCATCTTTTCTTTGTGGATCATTGGCCAGGAAAAATCCCAACAGCTGCCAGTTAGCCGGGGGGCACACCCAACCCATCAGCCCCGTCGCAGCCCATCGATACTTCACGCCATTCTCCGTGTTGGTGCTTAGCTCTCCCTTGTTTATGAGCTGCACTGTGTCAACACCTTCTAACGTCCAACGCTCCGTTCCCGGGGCTGTCGCCTCGCTCCAGCTGAATTGGACTTTATCGAGGAAAGTGTCGCTCATGGGCTTGCCATCAATTGGGCTATACGAGATCGTGACATTCTTCCGGCCCTTCCAGAGAGGCAAAGTTGAAGCTGAAATGCTCGACTTAGTGCGCCGCTGTCTTCCGTGTATGGCAATGATAAGCTAGCGCACCCATGACTGTCCACTGTTCCATCAGCCGATCATACGGGAAGGTTTTTTGGGAAAAGCAGCTCTCCGTCGAATCGGGGGTGTGGATAAGGATGTCCATCTCGGCTGCATCCACATCATTGCAGTTCGGGTTTGAAGATTGTACTGTCATGATAATCTTGGCGATAGTACCGTTTTAGAGGGGGTGGGGAACACAAGCTATCTGCAACTCGGATATGCTACGGAACGAGACCCGGTTTAAATCCTTGGTATGGGGCCTTTAACTGCCGGGATGAGACTGGAAGGCAGGCGCGCCGAGTATCGGAAATGGGAATTAATTGTAGAACCCAAGTAGCTCCGGGCATGAGAGCGCCCCCAAAACCTCGGGCCAAAACCGGGCCCCAAATGCGATAACAATCGGACCTTTCGGCCCAGGCATGCATTTGTTCCCAAGCCCCAAAGCCCGCATTCGAAACCACTATGACCACCCGCGCAATTCCAGTCCAGGAACAATTGGAAGGCTATAGTATCTGTCAATCAGAGGCACGATCCCCACCCCCAGTTACCAATGTGTCCGAAATGTGACCGCTGGTGCCTTGTAGGGGTATTTTGAAGCGCTAGACCCTTCTGCCATGTCTCCATGCCGCTCAGCTAGTCCGAACAATCCACAGTTGAACGCACATGGAACACTGCGAGATGTTGCACTCGGCTCACAATGCTCGATCTCTGTCACCCCGCACTTCTTGCCAGTGAAGCTTCGTTTTGCAAGTACCATTCATATAGGATTTTGTTCTCGGCTGATCCTCGATCTCGCCATCTTACTACTCTTTCTCGCCTTGCTATATTCCTCCCCTGCCTCCCGCAGTACCAATGGAACGACCATGTTCCGACGGTAATCTGAACCGGACAGATATACTTTGCACACTTTTCAAACCCTCTGGGCCAACCTACAACCCACTGTTACGGATCGTTCCCAAGGGCATCTCTTCACTTCACGGGCCTCTCTTGGACTACGTATGGATTGGAGTCATTTACAGTGTCCTTAATGTCACTGGATATGGCGCCCGCAGGCACCAGATACGTGGTTTTGAGCGACGTAGGTCCTCGTTCTCTGATGACAGCCCAACTTTAATCGTCTCATATGTCTGTTGATGAATAGTTATGACGGCACATATTGCGTCCAGTATCCTTGAGATCATCTGGTACCATACACTTGCCCTCTCTTCGCCCCTGCCGGTGACACAAACGATTCCAACTGCCATCTCCCTCTTTACCTCCGCCAGCGGTCTTGTACTCATCCGCAACCTTGATGGCGGTCGCGCACAACTCACGAGACCCTGCTACCAAGTCGGTGGATTCTCTCGCCTCTTCGCCATGCCGCTCGCCTACTTCACTAGCTCTACAGAGATCTACCAATTATGCATCTTCTCCGCGCACGCCTTCATCTACGCCAGGCTCCTCGCTCCTCTTGTCGTGCCAGTGTTGAAGAGCGCCCCTGACGCATACGCATTCTGTGTGGTTGTCGCTTCTATTTTTGGTCTCATCGACGTGGGTCACGGAACGCTACTCGCGAAAGGGTTTCTCGTTGGGGTCGTCTTGATTGCGCGCTTGAACGCCTGGACGTCGCGTAGAATCGAAAGCGGGGAGTACGTGGAGTTTTCTATTATCTATCCTTGGCGACTAACTGTCGCCTCGTCTCTTCTCAGATCGAAAGGGCTTAGAATTTTGTTCATATTTTTCCTTGGGCTTACGGAGGTTGAAACTATTGAGACCCATAGGATTAGGTGGAGGACGAGGTCTCTGCAGCGGCTTCCTCAAAAAGCCCGTCCAACGTCATTGAATGCGAGGCCAGCAGGATGACTAGACCATCCTTCAATTTCTTTCTCGTGGTAATTTTTGCCTCAACTTGGAGGATCGTTGAAGTTTTAGGAATTCAGGTGGCATATACGAATACAATTGAAGAATACTATGTAAATGGGCTTTATGCGGCGTGCACGCAAAGCGGAAGGAGAAATATGCATCTCAACAGATCATCTTCAGGATTATGTCTTCCATCATGAAGCATTCACTTACGTTTCCCGAGGTCATTTCCCTGGCGGTTGTGTCCATGCAACTTGCGCGTTTGTGCCAGACGGCGAGGAGCTGCTTAGCTGCAGAGAATGCCGGAGATATTCATAGAGATCCCGCTCCCCACCTCTATGACGCGCGATACAGGCCATGGTCAAAACCTGGACAACCGACGACCTACGACCTATGACTAAAATGCTGATAACGCAAATACACAGCACTTCGCATTCCCATATGCATGTGGCCACTCCTCCTTGGGTCAATTCTTGTAAAGCTGAATGCGCGTATTTTATTTACCACCTGTTAAAGTTTAAAGGTTTAATTTGGACCCGGTGCCTCCGTTCAGAGGCGGGGTCCTGTTGATGCTACTAGGAGAAGGCCGAGATGCGGGCAGAAAATGGCTCATGCGCCGGCCGAAGTACTTCCTCTGACCATAGGATTAATAAGGAGTTAAAGATCGTGGCTTCATTTCTGAGGCTTAACATACATACACCTTCCACCCTGATGAAATGCAGTCGCAAATCGCACTCGAGCTATCTTAAAGATGCAGAGCAGGTCTGAATGAACTAGGATGTACATATGGAGATACCAACGATGGGACAAGTCTCTGGTCCAGATACATTTATCAAGAGATGATCCAGCAGTGTGGGGGTGGGGTACTATGTCCTACCCCAGACAGCGACAAATCTAATATTATAGGATCGGACCGTGGAAAGATATCTCCTTTGGCGTTTCTTGCAATCTCGACCACCAATGGCGACCAAGGTCCCATTATCCATTGAAAGCCTACTTCAGAAGCAAAAGGAGGAGAAGGAAGCAGCTTCCAAGGTTAGTAGAATATAGTTTCTCAATGTTCCGCTAGCTAACAGTACCCGATATCTATCAGCCGAAATTCCTAACGAAGGAGGAACGCGCGACCCTTGCGATCCAGAAACGGACCCAGGAGATTCGGGAGCAGAAGGAGAAGGAAGAGAGGCAGAGACAGGAGAGGCAGGCTCTTGAACGCCAAGCGGAGGAGCTACGTGCGCGAGAACGGGATGGGTATGGTGGTAGTGGCGGGAGGTACGGCAGTGGAGGAGCTGGTGGACGATGTGAGTGACCTTCTTGGTCTGCAATGAATATATATGGCTGGCTGAATTTGCTGTGATTGCTTAGATGACGAGAGGTACAGTCGTCCTCCTCGAGGACGGGAAGACCGTGACAGACCCCCACCTCCTTCAGCTCCCCGCGCGGCTTTCAGCAATGGAATCCCTACAGGTCCACGAGCGGAAAGGTCAAAGATGCCGCCTCCGTCGATGCCGGGAGCTCCTAGCCCCTCGATACCCTCGAGCTCCAACAGCATAAATGGCGGTAGCCCGCACACCACACAAGCAGCAGCAGATGTACCCTTCGTGCCCCCGATGACAGAGGATGATCTGTCCGCCATTCGCTCACGATATCTCGGTGTCGACAAGAAGAAGCGTAAGATCAGGAAGATGAACGACAAGAAGTTCGTATTCGACTGGGATGAGCAGGAAGACACCGACCATTTGACGAGGGGTGGAGCTGCGGACTTAGGTGTAAAGAATTCAGCAGTGATGTTCGGCAGGGGTCATTTGGCTGGAATGGATAGTGGTGGTGGCGCAAGAGGCGAGAGTGGTCACGAACGTCGCGTGGGTGCAATGGATATGGATACAAAGAAAGTCGTCAAGTCGGTGGTCGATGAGAGACATTGGAGTGAGAAGCCACTGAGCGAAATGAAAGAACGTGATTGGCGAATATTCAGAGAGGACTTTAGCATCGCTTCAAGAGGTATGTTTCGCCAGTATGTCATACTTGGAACTTGATGCGAACTTGCTCAACAAAATTTCATAGGCGGACACATACCACTGCCGCTGCGATCATGGCAGGAATCCTCGATTCCTCCTACTATCCTGGACATTATCAGTCAGGTCGGATACGAGGAGCCATCGCCGATTCAACGTCAAGCTATCCCCATTGGGCTGATGAACCGGGATGTTATTGGGATCGCTGAAACCGGTAGGCTGTTATCTCTTGTGTTGAAACAAGGGGTTGACATCGCCTCATTTTAGGTTCGGGTAAGACTGCAGCTTTCGTCATCCCTATGCTGGTCTATATTCAACAGTTGCCTCCACTTTCGGATGAAAATCGACATTTGGGTCCCTTTGCGCTCATTCTTGCGCCGACACGTGAGTTGGCCCAGCAGATCGAGAGCGAGGCGAAGAAGTTCGCCAAGCCGCTAGGGTATACTTGTGTTTCTATCGTTGGTGGGGTGAGTCGTCTGCGGACTGCGCGATATGACGAAGCTCAGCTGACCCGGTTTCACACAGCGCTCAGTAGAAGAACAACAATTCAACCTGCGGGAAGGCGCAGAAATCATCATCGCCACACCAGGTCGCCTCAAAGACGTCATTGATCGGCATGTACTCGTACTTTCGCAGTGCACATACGTGGTCATGGATGAAGCCGATCGAATGGTCAATCTAGGCTTTGAGGTGGATTTGACATACATCCTCGATGCATTGCCATCAGATGCCCTCAAAGATGGTGACGGTATGGAGATCGACCAGCAAGTCGAGAATGGCGTTTCGGGTAAAGGCAAGACCAGGGTAACAACCTTGTTCTCCGCCACGATGCCGCCTGCCGTGGAACGTTTGGCGAAGAAGTATCTGCGCAAGCCGGCCGTGATCACTATCGGTGAGGCTGGAAGAGCTGTTGACACAGTTGAACAGCGTGTCGAGTTTGTTCAAGGAGAAGATAAAAGGAGGTCTGTGCAAATCGGTACTACACCATACGAGGAGTGTACATGCTGATAAAGCTGATAGGTCAAGAATCCTGGAGATCCTTAATACTGGTGGCTTCACTGCTCCAATCATTGTTTTCGTCAACCAGAAGAAGACCGCAGATATGGTCGCCAAGGATCTGTCGCGTGCAGGAGTGAGTGTCCTTGTGGTTAATCCTACTTAGCCTGCCGATCTAACTCACCTTATCACGTTATTTTACAGTGGAGTACGGCCACCCTGCATTCCGGAAAAACACAAGAGCAGCGAGAAGCCGCCCTGCAGTCTCTTCGGACTGGAGAGTCCACTGTTCTTGTTGCCACAGATCTGGCTGGTCGTGGTATCGACGTTCAGGACGTTACGTTGGTCATCAACTATCAGATGGCAAACACTATTGAGGCGTATGTGCATCGTATCGGTGAGTTGAAGCTTCCATCCCATTGCACCGGTGATATCTTGGCAGACGGCCTAATCCCTTATTTCTCGTATAGGTCGTACTGGGCGTGCGGGCAAGACTGGTGTTGCCATCACGTTCCTGAGTAATGACGATGACGAAGTGATGTATGACCTCAAGCAAGGTATGATTATCTGACAATTTATCATTCCTGAAGCTAATTGCTTACCCCGACCTCTCGTCTTTCTCGCTTAATGTAGAGATCTCTAAGAGCCCAGTATCAAAAGTACCCCCTGAGTTAGCTAGACATGATGCAGCCCAGCAGAAGGTGACGCGAGAGATGAAGCGGAAACGAGATGGAGATGATCAAGGATGAGATGGGAGAGTACAGCAATCGAGGCTATTACTTCGTATGAACATTTACAGTGCTAAGCGCACAAAAGATGATGATCAGCCTTTGTATTCACCGAGCGCAGCAAATGGTAAATGTAAGGAACGCCGGGATGTCCGAGCGCCAAAAGCTGTCCACCAGTCCCAATCCCAATCCCAATCGCTCACCGCATCTGAAACCATTTCAGAATCAGCTCACAGCCCCACCGCAGCCCATCACACCACCTTTCAGCATCATTCATATTCTCTTGTCTTTTCCCTATTAGCTCTCGAATTCCAAGCCCCTTTCCCACCAGTTCAGAATCCTCTTTTCTCCTCCGCTTTATATCATTCTCCTTGACCTCAAACAACAATGGCTCGTGACAGATTGGCAGCTATGAGGGTAAATTCTACCCGTAATCATAGTGTTCGTGCGTATGCTAACTTAGATATGTCCTTCACAGGCGCAGCAGGGCGGGCAAGGAGCTATTGGGTACGTGTGCCGTCGCCGTTGATCTCGGGCTTCGGGCGCCATCAATCTGTTCGTTCAGTCCAATTACTAACACCTGGCTCCCTTGATATCTATGATCTATAGCGACCAGTCCTATCCACAACAACAGTCTACATACCCGCAGCAACAAGCAGAATACGCACCACCAACCGCACGATACGGCGAAGGAGGACAAGGATACGCTGGTGGACAAACGTCGTATCCACCCACAAACAATTATGGCAATACTAGTGGTGCTGCTGATGACAGCATGCCCGCATTTTATCAAGAGGTCAGTTTTCGTTACCGCCCTTCTCTTGTTGCTTCACGACGTCTGAAGGATCCACTATGTGCCACAGATATCCGCCATACAGGATGATATTAGAGCCATGAACGATAATGTTGCTCAGATCAGCGATCTGCACTCGCGGTCACTCAATAATACTGACGAGATGGCCACCAAGCGGATTGAGGGCCAGCTCGAAGGTGTCATCGAGGATACCCGGGCGATGATGGCCAACTTGAAGCTCCGAATTCAAAACTTGGAGCGGAAGCCCGGACAGGGCAGGGATGGCCAGATAAGGCAGCAACAGACAGGTTTGGTCAAGTCCAAGTTCAAGGAAGCTATTCAGAACTATCAGGATGCGGAAAAGCAATTCCGTCAGAAGTATAAGGCTCGGATGGAGCGGCAGTTCAGGATAGGTAAGAGAATGGCTCGCAACGTGATCGAGACTTAAGCTGATATAAATCTCGGGACGCTAGTCAAGCCTGATGCTACACCAGAGGAGATTAAGGCCGCAGTTAATGACGAACAGGGAGGCCAAGTGTTTGCCCAAGCAGTAAGAACGCTATCTATCCGCACTGCGCACACGCATTGCTGATTAGTCAACCCACAGCTCATGAACTCGAACCGTTATGGCGAGTCTAAGGCCGCATACCAGGAGGTACAAGAACGTCACAGAGATATCCAGAAGATTGAAAGGACCATCACCGAATTAGCGCAGTTGTTCAATGACGTAAGCTGTGCCCCGTCTGTCGTCCTTTGCTTCAAAGACTGACTTGTACGCTGTGCTTGTGGTTGGGTGGTCTAGATGAGTATGATGGTTGAGCAACAAGACGAGAGCCTGAACGTCATAGAAGCCAATGCCGAAAAAGTCAATGTAGACACCGAAGCTGGGTACGTTCGCTATCTGCATTTCGATCACTGTTATAGTTTGAATTAACGCTATCTGTAGTCTGCAACACACAGAAAAGGCTGTAGTGTCCGCGCGTGCGGCTCGCAAGAAGCGATGGATCTGCTTCTTTATCATCCTTATCATCCTCATCATCGTTGCAATTGTCGTTGCCGTGGAGGTTGCGCCGAAGTCCAAAAACTAATCATACCACAGGAATCGTTTTCTGTGACCCATTGGCCTTGATCGGTAGCTCTGTGCCTGCGCAGAGATGTGCTCTGGAGGCTGCTTCCTGTTCTATTTCTATTTCTTTTTTCTCTTCTGTGTACATGATTCTGATGAAGTGATCTACTTCCGATTCCTTTCCTTTCCTTTCACCGCCTTCTGAACGAACCCTTAGATACCATCAGAGAGAGAGACTATGACTATCCCCCAGTATTTAGTCGTAATCCGTAATCATATGCGTGAGCCACGCCGAGTTTCGCGTTTCATGCTTGCGTTTCGTCGATACTTGGACGCCTCTCCTCTCGTCCCTGGCCCGTTTGTCGCATCTTTTGGTCCGGCGTCCACATGGTTTCACGTAAACTTGTTGGCCATGTCACTATGATACCATGAGGAGCAGATGCAATCATCCGTCTCGTCCTCGCTTCGCTAATCGCTTGTTTACTCTCCACTGCCCTGCCAATCTCGCTCCCATCGCCGGTCGATCTTCTTGCCTACTTGTCTCGTCTCCTTTGGATAGGAAAGATCCAACCGCCCACCGCATGCGTGGTTCCCTTCGTCGTTCATAAACTACACAGTGTTGCAACTAGGCCCACCACCTCTTTCCCGCTTCTTATTCTATTATCATACTTTCAAGTTGGATCTTTTCAAAGCGATCCCACATCTCTATCTGTCGTCACTATCGATCGCGTTGGCTCTTGCACTCAACCACGTTCATTTCGCTTGACTCGTTCTGCCACCTTGGCATAGAGTCCTACTCTCCTTCGCCCCTCCGCCACCCAAACTTCCATCGTATCCTACTCAATATAGCACCATTAGACTCATCCATGCCATCACTGTCTCCGACATCGGTGGCCGCTCCGATCCCCTCGCCAGATATCCTGTCCAAAGAACATCGGAACAGAATCCGGTTCACACCTCTCATACCTATAGTCAACATCGGAAACAGTTCAACACCAGCGCTGGCTGCAGCACCCTGGGCGGAGCAGGAGATCACTGCGTACCGAGCGCTCCTAGCGGTTAATGCAGCTAGCATTGCCTGCTGCGTCTTGGTGCTGCTAGCGTACTGGATCATCCGGAGATGCTACCCACGCATTATGAGGCGGCTTTCTTTGAAGCTTGTCGCCTGTATGGCTGTCACTGAACTCATACTGCATGTAGGTTGAGCCCCCTCAGGAATCATAGCATTTGCCGCACAATCACTCATCGCCTTGATTGGCTCTTTCGTAGACAAGTAACCTCGCTGGATATGGAAAGTTACCGACGGATGGATTCTTGTGTGGCTTTATCGGTGGTTTCTTCTTCGCCTACGGATCGATGACAGCCATCTTCTATGCATGCGCTGTGGCACTCAACTGCAGTCTTGTGTTCGTGTTTGCGAAGCGGCCATCACAGGGCAGGGAGAAATACTTTATCTTTGGGCCCCCTTTACTGAGCCTTATCATTGTGAGTCACATTCCAGGGCCCCATACCCGGATCAACTCATGCATATTCATATAGGTCTACCGACGCTGGCCACCGGGGTATACGGTTACGATGACAGGCTACAATATTGCTGGTTCGCATCGTACGGCGTGTCACAAAAGACGGTCCTTCTCAGAATGATCCTAACTTTCGACCTCTAGTACGTGGCCGATTATCCCTTTGTCATTTCTCCGCTAATTGTCTTGTTTGGTCGAATAGGTGTCTCGTCGCCTTTCTCTACCTCTTCACTTCTTGCGTCTTCGTCATCCGCGCCGTGTTTTCGCCTCACTCATCCGCACTTCAAGTATCCATGACTGTCGACGGCTTTGCACCCCCGGACCCTTCTCTCTCCCTTGCACCTTCCGATAGAGATACCTTCTCCCCAACTCGTCGGTCACAGGCTATTCGACGACTTGTCCTACGGCTCATTGGATTCATCTCTGTCCCCTGTGTATGCGTTATCTCCGGCATCGTACTGGACATCCTTGGGAAGACTGGGACAGAGGTTTCGCCACATCTTGACGCGGGATTCGAAGTGGTGGCTGGTCTGATGGGAACATTGAATGGGCTATTGTTCCTGGTGGATCCTGGGGTGTTAGCCGTGCTTGAGCTACGACGAGGGGGTGGAGGCCCTTTTCATTCTCCCGCCGGGACGCCATCCGCATGGTCGCTCCGAAACATTTCTGAAGAGGGGACTCCGGGCCCAGAAAAGCGCCACTTTGATGATCTACGGATGATGCGATTCAATCATTTGGGATCTCCGAGGGTTATGATGCGCTGGCCTTCATATTCTTCCTCATTGCTTCCGGATTTTTCTCTGTTTAGAACTGTTCATGGCAGTTTGGTGATCCTCTCCTTCCTTCTCACCATATCGTACAAAGAATCTCCCGAATACCCTTCTAAGACTCTCTGTATCTTATGATTACCTACTTTATTGATTGGTCTTAGGATCAAATTATGTTTCAACTTCATGTATCAATTTGATTATGACATATGTACTACCAATGGATCGTATTGCTGCACTCATCTCTCCTGTTTTTAACTTGAGACTCCCATATTGAATAAGAGATTCAAATCATTGCAGTATACATCCACGCATGCCGCCCAAGTCCGGCCCACAAGTTCGACTTGGGGCGGGGCCTGTTAAGAAGAAAGAAATGTCACCCTTTGTCATGCCTTTCTGAAAGCCGGCCCATCCCTCTGGCGTTTTCACAAGAAGGGCTAATAGTCGTATGTTGACTCGATGCTCCCATGAAAGTTCGAAGAATCTGTCTTTAAGAGCATGGAGGTAGCGACTAAAATATTGATTTCGGTAAGATCGCCTGACGTGACAGCGACATATGAAGTACGGCTTACAGGGAATGTATGTTATGGATATTTCCAGGCCTGGTGACAACCGGAAGAACATCAGTCGCGGAGCCAGGAAGTTCGAATGCGAATCACAATAGTACCTCTCAAGCTTGCTGTGAAGGACGATGACCTTTTTCAGCTCAATCACTTGGTCCTTACTGAATCGATAATCTTCGAGCCCATGCGTGAAGGCATCGATGGTGCCCTTCTTGAGTCGTGCATTGAGACGCCCAAAGGCGACCAATCGTTCCTCCGGGCTAGGTGCCTTCATCATGGTACGCCAACCCACCGTCTCGAGCCTATGTGTTTCATAATGGTGTCAACGCAACGAAGTAGCACAGGGATCAGGGGGATGAAAGCCGATGCGTACCATTTATAATAGAATACTACATATTCCGGTAGTTGGGAATCGTCGAGTTCCATCCCAAGAATGCAAGTAGTCACGGATTTCTTCGCTGGGAGGTCGAATTTCTTGACGAGTTTGGCCCAGAAGGGTGACAACGGCCACTGTGTTTGTGTATCACGGTCATCAGTCGCCTTCGCCGCCAACTCGAAAAGCTCCCTACGACACCAAATTGTAAGCCTTTGGATGGTGACGGTACTGGGTGCTCACATTTCTGTCAAACCAATATACTTCTCCATTATAAAAATTGCAGGAGGCGAAGATTCATCATAGAACCACTTCTTCACTTCTTCTTCCATCTGGAGTGATTTACCCAATATTGGTATGGTATACCCATCGGTATTCGGCTCATATCTCCTCAGGTAAGCCCGGATGGGTGCGCCGCCCTTGGAATGGGAAAGGACGACTCGCGTCAAGTTTGCCATCTTTGCTGGTTCAGCATTATATGGATGAGGGGGACGGAGAACCTCAGCCCTAAGGAGCCAGTGACTCCCTTTCAGTGCGTGCGCCTCATATCTAGGAGCTACTCACAATGCAATCTCACTTGCGAGGGCTAATACAGATGGGTTCACAGAGTCAATTTCAGCGCCACTCTGGCCCCTATGAAATTCAAATCGACCGTCAGAACCAGCAGAACCAGAGGGATCCAGCATTTCACGTACAAAATTAGGGTTTGCAAAGAAGGCACTTGGTTGACAGGCACCGTAACCGCCCTCGCGATGTATATGGCATGGAGCGCAGCTCCTAAAAAGGAAGGCCGCATTATAACTTTCAGAGCCCACAGGCAAAGGGAAGGTGAAAGCGATGAAGGGATGTAGAGAGGGAGGCGCCAGCGTAGGTATACGCGAGTGGATCATCATGGTATTTACACTGTGCACGCTCTATACATCACTTTTGAAAGTTGCCGAGGCTAATGTTATACCACGACATGAAGCCACACCAGCAGCAGTTTCAGCCGAGCATGGGCTGATATCATCCGCAGCAGGGTCGCCTAAAGCCGTATAGCGTGCCGGATGCTGTCATACGATGATGCCGTTTTGACCGATCCGATGAGTGTCTAACCGTAGCATCCAATCACGGAATCACAGCAAAGACACAAACTCGGAGTAAGAGTGCATTCTCCTTCGTTCCGCATGAAGGGTATCCATAACGTTGGTTAACGTCCAAGCGAGGAAACCGAGCTTCATCGCTTCATATGGGCCGCATTTACCGCGCTTTGGGAAGGTTGTTTGCGGGAGATATCGGGCCTAGGTACGCAACTGCCAAAGGCAAAGGGGGCGTACAATGGGTTTTGGAAGCGGTGTATGTCGTGTTCGCACAAATATCCCTGGAGCTGCGTCAATTTGGCGACCTGTCGTTCCCCTTCATTATGTATGCCAAACAGTCTCTGCATAAACGCAGGATTCGGATTACCGAATTTAAGACTCAGCTTGTAGGTTCGCTTTTAAACTTCAGCTGTCTACAACCACGTGCACTGCCTTTGATGACTGATCGTTGTGGCAGCGTGTGAAAAAATGGCGAAGTCGCCCGGTCAGCGATAACAGCGCCGATGACCTGACCCTATAAATTAGAAGGGCTAGTCTCGTGCCATATCCCCTATTTGAGCCCAACGTTGAAGCTTATGGACTCCCTCCCGCCTTACAATCCGTCCGCAGAACACGACAACACAGCGGGTGGACTACCGAGCTACGATGCAAGAGGATCCTCTCGTATTTATACATTCTCATCCACATCTGGTATCAACGATAAGCTTCAGACGACATATCGTATCGGGACCAAACATACTCCTCCGTTGGTGCTACCATCTTATCTCGAAGCGCACCTCATCCTCCTAGGAGCGTTCCATCGCCTTCGTGAAGGGGTACGCACGCAGAAAGGATGGGTGGATGTAGAGACACCTCGATTGTCACCGGATGAGCTCTGGGCGATATTCTTAGAACGAGCGGTCTATCGCTTTGAGATGTGGGCCACAAAAATGATGGATGCCCTCAATACTGAAGAGATGGACACAGGAACGGCTCAGGCCGATGGAAGGCTCGATCCGGACCGTGTTCCTCCCCTGGATGTGATCCTCGTATGGCACACGTATATGCTCAATCCCCTTGACTATCATGAAGATTGTTTAAGGTTACACCCAGGTCTTCTCGGCATTGGGTGCGGCATCATCATCCTTTTCCCCCTTGATCCAACTTATGAAGTTAAAGTTAGGTCCTTCCCTCTCTTACAATTGGCGGTATTGATCGACTCGGAAACCCTGGAACCCCATCCTCCAACGGAGAGCCAGGGCGCGGCGTGGCGTTCATTCACAAACGAGTCCTTCGACCCGCCTCTAACGACGACAGCAAACGAAACCTGTGCACTTCACTGTCCAAATTGCTATACTCGCAACACCGTCAACTGGCTGACTCCTACCGGGCATGGGTATGGGCAGCGCGGTTTCGCGGTTACTTGCCATCAGTGTGAGATGCCGTTCGGTCGCGAGGTGAGCCTGGTGCCGCCGATCTTGGTCCCTGCTTCTAGACTTCCTCGAATAATCTGCTTAATATGTGGTTGTAGACCCTCGGTGTTGGAAGGTTTTTCGCCGACATGGGACGATGTATCACCGATCCGGGGAGACACTTCCTTGCGTTCGTCGAACAGGATACATTTGACGATGTACTTTCCACATTTTAACCTCCATCCTGACCTTATCTTGAGATAGGAAGACGCTCGTTGACCGTGCCACCGGCATGCCGTCCTCCGACTTGGCGGAGAAATACACAAGCATTCTGCTGAACTTGAAGAATAACCCAAGGCCTCAGAGTGTGGACGAGCTCGGGAGACGACATGGATGGCGGGTGTACAGTATGGAGAAGATCTTTCGCGCTGGGTTTATGTCCAGAATGGACAACCCAGGTTTGGACACGCCTCGCCCAGTCCAAATCGTTCTCTCCGCGTACCGGAACGTCGGTCCATTCAGCATCGATCTTGCGAGTGCTGTGAGTAGAATCAGACTACTCAAGCTATACGTGGTGAAGGTATCTTCAAGTCCTGACACATCTCCACGGCGGCAGGTCATGCGGCAGATGTCATTCGTCGATAAGATGGTTAGCTTTGGGTGGACGGAGCAAGGGCGCTTTGAGGACGACAAGGATACTTTAGCTCGCTGTGTCAGTCGCTACCATGCGTTTTTGGACTTGATGGTCCTTACACCTGGAAATTTTGTGGTGCCTACTTTGGTGAGGGTTCGGGGGGTTTTCCTCTGACTCCGCAATTGGGGTTTAATCGGAACCACCCTGCTTTGTCAAGGATATCGACCTCGCTTGGCACACGCATCAATTGCTGAGGAAATCATAGTGAGCATGACGCTTTCAGGCAAACCACCCCGTGCATTACTCACAGCTCGTTCGATAGCTGGGATCTGTTTAATCTCATGGGGACGGTGTATACTCTTTGCAAACTCGTCCCAGAAACGCAAGACTCATCTCTCAATCCACACCCAGGTCCCAGATCATGATGACAAGGTCAACGAAACCGCGATCGCTGAAGCTTATGACCTGACCGCAGAAGCATGGAAGGTTCGAACACACTCTATGATATCAGAAGTCACATCCTAATTAAGCATCTATCAGAGCAAGTTTGGGGTTCCTTACTCCGTCTGCGGATGCTTGCCCCCGTCTGCTTCGAAGGGGGTTGGCGGTTCGAACCTCTTCTCTTTCAAGGGTAAAGCCAAAGCGAGCATCGAGAAGCCGATCACCAACCCTCGTCCAGATCTGATTTCCACGCTCGAAATGCACGCCGACGAGACCCATCCATCCGACCACAACGCAGTAGCGATCATCAATCCCCCCAATCCCACCCAAAGTAGCCCACAGGTGAGGATGGAAGAACAGGGTGCGGCGCTCGCTCAGGCACGCCGGAGTAAGATGGAAAAACGCGCCAAGGAGGTTGGAAAGCTGGCGGAGAAGGGCAAGGCGGACGAATGGACGGAGTTACAAAGCAAGAGGCGTGAGGCGAGTGGTAACACCCATGTCCACTCTTTCTTGTGCCCAGTACAGTTTGGTGCCAAGGATTCATTTGGAAAATATGGGTACGCAGTCTCAGTCTGGGACCTCAGCTCCCTAAGAATATTTCTATGGCTGTCCTGACTGTTTTTGTTTATAGGCACGGAGACTGTGCAGTATACTCTGGACGTGGTCTATTAAGTCCTTTAGGTGCTGGTGATTGCGTCAATGGCAATGGTAATACAGGGATGTGTGGCGCGGTCATTAACCAATCTCGTGGTGGGACCCAACAGGCGATCAACACTGCTAATATTATGGTGCGTCAAAAACAGATTACGAATTTATCTAGCAGTATTTCTGAGGTTGAACTTGCAGACTGGCACGAGCACTTATATGAAGGACATCGGAGTAGCTAATATCAACAGCCTTCAGAATGGATTCATGTACTAAATGGAGTCTTGGAGCCACGGTATAATGGAAACGTAGTACGATTGCTATAATCAGTGATCATCTGCACCCGGGTAACCCCAGCGGAAATCGCGTACAGCGCCGCCTTGCCAGTCTTGCACGCGCCTCCTCGCAATCTGGGACATCGTTGATCGATCTGTACCAACGAATCCTGTGCCCATGGACTGGAACACCGAGTCGAGCAGTGGTGGATACCTATTAAAAGATCGCATCACGTCGATTCCTGAAACCTGGACCATTGAGAACGCTTCTAGGAAACTTACCACTTCCCATGCTTGGCAGCCGTGTCTTCGCCTCGTGGTCCATGGTCGATGAAGTACCAGCCTAGATTCCGTACGTCATTCCACCACGCCTCGCCCTGTTCATCGCTCGTCAGGAGCACCTTGAGAGGTAGCCCGTTGTTGAGGCCTGGATGCGCACTCGCGAGTTCGTCTTGCACTTCCTGCACTCTCCTGGAGATGACAGCAAGTGGAGCAAAGCAGTCGTTGACGGGAACTGTCCCGCACGCCCCCTTAAAGTCCCCATGCCTGACATGGATCGAGATGAACTACATAGAGCAAAGGCTTGTCGTGTCAGCTCATCAGATAGGGCATCGATGCGGGCAACGGTCCAATAACGCACAAGCGGTATGTCAGCTTCCCTCTGTACGTCGAATAATCGCATGAGGTATCCATTCGCCATCTGAACCATCCTCGGCGCAAAGTGCATCTTCGACGCGATGTGCCACGCCGGGCTATACTCTTCGTCCCACTCCCATGGTCGAATGACGTGGACATAGTAAAGGAAGTCGAAGCACAGTAACTGTTCGTCCGGGGGGATACGATGCTTGAGTGGTCCCTCCGAGTCTATAGGCTGATTCTCTTGCGTGCCAGCGAGCCAACCCGGGTGAAAGCCGAGTTTAGCAAGCTCCCAGGCGGATAGATCCACGTTCCCTTGGGGCATCTTGGCTGACGCTGGTACCTTGGTATATGAGATGTCTACAGACAGGTGGTTACTTAGAAGCGATACAGCGGTGAACAACAGGAGGATTTCTTACCAAGGCCCAATCTGCCTTCCAAACGGTTCTCCCTCGCCTTCCCTGCCCTGGGTCCGTCATCAAATTGTGCCCAACACGTCCAACATCCTAACTTGTCAGACTGGGGACCAGCGACCGTCTCAATATCCTTCTTGACGTCCCGCCACTCTAACACGGGCATCTTCAGCTCCTCAGCCATACGAAGGACATTGAAGACGTCTCCGAATGGGATGCTTTCCTCGTCATAACCTATGTGAGACGGCGAGAATGGGGGTATGATAGGGATACGCCTCGTGAATTGCGCCAAAAGGACGATATTCACGTAGGTCATAAAGTCATTTGTATAACCGGCGGCGGCGAAGCCTGTAATGTACTTGAGGTCAGGTCGAAGGTTGTCTGGTAGGTAAGAACTCGTCAGCGAACAGCTCCCAAATGAGCACATGATTACTGCTCGAAGAAAAAAAGAAAAAGAAAAAAAGGAGAGGTGTACTGCATACCTTTGAAATTGGCAGTAGGATGGCCTAGAACGCTGTGAGACACATCGTATGAACCTGTGGCCAGCAATGTCTCTGGCTTCGTGTCAGGCCGCCATCGCAGCCGTACGTCGAAGTCGAACTGTGGAGAATAATAAATGCCAGCAATGATGAAGATGCCCAGGAGTGATACGAGCAGCAAAGGGATTTGCCTCCTCGGCGATACCCATCTTGCTAAGATTCGCGTGGTTGGCAACTGCTGCAACGGATGAGGTTTCATTCGCTCGTGCTGCAGGTAGAGTGTCTGGGTTTGGCTCATCGATCAAGTCTCTCAAGTTTGGGGGAAAGAAGAAGAACAAGCGGTGGCAATGTACAAAGGCGAGGAGCAGCCGGGCGTAAAAATATTTGTAGTCGCCATTACAGCGGAGGTATGTCCATTCGTGAGCCTAGAATTTGTGTTCCGGGGGCTTGCTTATCCGGCAATTGCCTGCAACTGCATCTCCGTACGGCGAAGACTTCTCCCGTCTCCTATTATCGTACAGTACCTATTGGAGACGCGTGCAGGAGACTGACTTAACAACCGAGGAGCGCCTTTGGGTTACAGCTTGGAAAGTGGGATACACACACTAAGGGTTCGATATCGTTGTAACATTTTCGTTTGTTGTTTATCTACTTTTGTAAAATCCGTACATCGGAAACAGAGAGTATAAAATGTTAGGTTTTTTTCTGAGTGTGTCAAAAGAAGAGTACGCGATGCGATGCGGAATCGAGGTCAAAGGGATTGCTTCAAGTTTCACAGAGCTGAGGCCCAATGATGCCTATATCTTCGAAGGGAAATGTGCTAGTGCTGTCCGACTGATGTATCAAGGCTGGCTGATATAGTGCTCTGGTGCTCTCTGATGTCTTGAGCTGAGGGAATGATTTTGGTGGGCTGATTGGGGCGCTGCGATGTAATTATATGGAGATAAATCGCTGTAATAGCATTATATTGTCTCTTCAGGTATAAGAGCTACCAATTGAGGCTTGAGCGCACTCGACCGGAAAGAGGATATCCTGAGAACGGTTTCGCGCCAAATCACGCAGTCTTTCTCGCGCTTAGATACCTATATCTATTGCACCTACCTGGTCCTCAATCGGAGACTTGTGTCTGGGTCGATAATTGGAAGGGGTGGAATGATCCGTATCAAACACGGCGAAGTTGTTAAAAGGGCGATGCATATCCAATATCGCGAAGCCCGGGGTGGAACCTTAGACAGTCTTCATGATGGTTCAGAGGGATAAGCATATACGCTTAGTAAAGAAGCATCATATCTAAGCGGGGGACATGCATGGGAGAGATCGTCGACAAGAGCTGTTCCTGCGCCCAGTTCATGTGTCCACTGGGAGTATCCATCATTTGAAAGCGATGGGCTGCTTGCTTTATGAATATACCACCCAGATCCAATCTTGACCTCAAATAGTACATAGTGAATGTGACAG
The DNA here is from genome assembly GCA_019633535.1 of Tulasnella sp. JGI-2019a. NCBI lineage: Eukaryota > Fungi > Basidiomycota > Agaricomycetes > Cantharellales > Tulasnellaceae > Tulasnella sp. JGI-2019a. The sequence goes on from WSUE01000183.1 coordinate 68,874, forward strand.
TAGTATTCCCACTACCTGTAGTGGGTCTTTGGTCGGTCTTATCCTGAAAAGCCTTAAATTCCAAAGCGCTTAGTAATTCCCGTTTCTGTGTAAATCTTGTGCCTCGCGGTCACCTTCCAGTAGGCGAGCCCAAGCAAGTCAATTAGAATCGTGGACTGCCGCTGAACATGGTGGCTGTGCCATGCTCCTCCGGCCCTTATTGCTTCCGCTTTCCAGTAAGGTTCCGCACCTCAGGGTTTAACTGGTGCCTTCCTCAGAGAGTCACACCGAACACCCATCACCCCTCATAAGTCTTAGTGTAGTCTTGGGCATCAGCTAGGAAAGTTGACTTCCTTCAAGTCTGCCGAACGAGTGATTTTAGCCATAGAAAGATGGCTCATTCGAGAAACCGGGATTAGCCGAAATAGCAGGAGATGGCAAGCTCGACCAGCCTGCCACCACTACCACTTTGACATCCAGTCCCTCCCGTTCTGAATGGATCAGACAGATCTAGTGAGCAGTGGCGCATTCTTTGGCCCCAGCGGGATAAGAAGACGCTGGTACTGACCCAGGCACTTTTCTAGTCAGCGAAAATAAGCGCCCACCGCCTACGTTTGAACCCACAGTTGATTGAGATACCTAATCCTTCAAGACCGGTCGGTGGTGGGGGCTACTGTGATATGTTCAGAGGGATCTATACTTCGACGAGACTCCATCTCGCCCTTAAACGACCCCGATTTTGTACACTTGAGCCCAAGGCCACTGAGGATGTGATGCGTGTGAGTACTCTGTCCTATGCCAAGCTATCGTGATGCTTGACCATGCCTCTTAATCAGAGGTTCCGCCGAGAAGGCAAGTTATGGTCTGCCCTAGATCACATCAACATTCTGCCATTCCTGGGGATGGTAGACATCGGGGGTGAAACATATCTAGTATCACCCTGGTTAGAACACGGCGATCTCTCTAAATTCGTCCCAGCCCGTTTGGAATTCCTGGAGCTCCCAGGAAGCAAACGCTTATCTCACCCCTCTCGTCGTGTTTTCGAGAGATTCGATGAGTGGGACATTGTAAGTGTGTCATTGATATAAATATTTATTGGCCTGATGGAATCCTAGATATTCGGTGTTGCTTCAGGGCTTGCATATCTGCATGAAATGCGTGTCATTCACGGAGACATAAAGGCTGCCAATGTTCTTTTAGATATTGAAGTCAGGTACGCGCATACGTATCGGTGTCAGTACTACATGTTCATCAGGCCTGCAGGCCCGCACTCTGCGACTTCGGCTTGACCAAGGTTCTAGATGGGGCTAACAGCCTAACCTCCACCGCAATGCAAGGGGCAGGATCTCTGCGGTGGATGAGTCCAGAAATGCTCAGCAACTCTCCACGGACTTGGCAGACCGACATATACGCATTGGGATTGACAATCATTGAGGTATCTTAGGCTCCCCATACTCAAAGTCCGTGCTAATCACGGAATGTATTTAATATTCAGATTCTCACAGGACAAGTACCATTTGCGGACCGCAGCAATCAGGCTGCAGTTACGATGGCGATCATGCAGGGCCAAAGCCCTGCGACTCTCCTATCCCCACGTGATGGCAAGTCATTTCATGACATCTGGTGCGTTGCTTCACCATGTTGGAACAAAGACGCTGGTCAGCGTCCTTCCGCCTTAAACATCGTGGGCAAAATGGCAGCACTTAGACAGACGACTGCAACCCATTGTGATGACGTGAGTGCTTATTTGAAGCAACCCTGGTAGTCTCTGGTGTTATTTTCTAATGTTAGGCCGCGCGTGAAGGTATCGACCCCGAAGAAAAAAAGGAGATTTAGTGAAAGGCAGGAAAAGGACACTCAAGACACGCAGTACAGCTCTGGCGAAGCACCATCAGCATCCGGCTCATCTAGGTTATGGCCAATATCAATGGTCAACCACAACTCGTCCTCACCTCCGGCGTCTAAACGTCCTAAAACTTATGCTGGGCTTGACGAGCTCCGTTTTCCAGAAACAAAGTCGCCAGGCTCACCAATTGATAATTTGAGAAGGGGTATCAATACACCGGTGGAAGCGTTTGGGGAATCATTGCTGGATGACGAGGAACACTTGAACCAATCTACACCCTCACCGCCGCTGCGGCACCCCTTATCACCCGATTATTTACCACCCTTGCCGATTGGCCACAGTCGGCCCCATCGGATCAAAAACAACGTGTATCCAAACCTACCGCCAAAGCCGGTTACGCAGCCCTCTTCAATCTCTCCGGCGATACTTACGTCGCGGGCGCCGTCGTATCAAATGATCCGAAGCGGAAGTTCCTCGTGTGGGGGGCCGCTAGGGGTACCAACGATGCGTACTGGTGGGTTAGTCGTTAAAGTGACTAGTTATTACTAGACTGATGGGATGTCTTTCAGCCGGCACGAGTGGTCAGTCGCCGACAACACGCTCGGCCCCTGGCCGCCGCACAGTGAGCAAAGGGCAATTTGGTGGTGATATGGAAATCATGGAGAGCGATGTTAGTGTTAAACCAACGCCAAAGCTAGGCCACAGTCAAGCCAGTCAGTACTGTCGTACCCACCTCGCATAACCCCATCATCAATTGTTACAGGTGACTGACGTTGATTCCTTTTCTTTATTCGGTCCCGCCCTGTCACACTTCTGATCGAACCCCTGCCAACAAATCCATGACCTATCCCAACTATCGATTCGAATATCGCTAGAACTGCACGGCACTTGGGGAATGGTTGTCGCCAACGGCAACACATTGCTACCGTCGCGTAGCTCGTTCGGCGACATGTACCAATTCGATCAACGCTATAGTGACGCTGACCTGGACGTGGTCTCAACCCCCACAGCAATGATCCCTGCCCTAACGGACCTAGCGATCGATCCTACCCAGTTGTTTGTCACTATGAAAGCCATTGGTATGGACAAAGCCCTGGGTCTCAGTAATCAGATGAACCTCGCTCCTGCAGAGATAACGATATTGGAACAGTTCCACCGGACACTCTCTAGCCCCGCACAGGTCATCGATCCAATGCCGCTTGTCGACTTATTGCTGGGTCATAAGGAACTAGAGCTCCTGTATATGTACAGGGGTCAATTATGCAACTTGCAGTACCACATCGCACATTCGACCGACGCATCCATCGCGGATGAGCTGTTTAATATGGCCCTGACGAGTAATTCCGCATTGTACGGCACCTTGACGCTGACGTCCCTGTTCAAGATCATGACGAGCGACTTCAACAGTGGTTCATTGGACGAGGCTTTACTGGAGTTGCAGTTTTTTAAGGACAAGGTGGCGAAGGGGTTGGGGGAGAAGATGCGTGATCCACCTACAGTGGACTCAGGAGACGCGATGGCAGGTCTACATATGGTGTCGGCGGTCCTGTTCGAGGGCGGGACGAATGCGCAATGGGAGAAGTTCTTAGATGTCGCCAAAGCATGGGTACAGAATCATCCGATCGTGAAAAGGGGCTCGTGGAGACAGAACATTCAGCCACATCGTCCGTCACCAGAGTCACGGGCGTCGGCTACCAGGGCGACCTCGAGCATCATGGAGGTGTTCATTATCAAGGTGACGGCTTGGTTTGATATCATAGGCAGTGGTTAGTTGCCAGCTGGCCATGCGTCAAATGCCTTCGGGAGCCTAACCGCCTTTTGGATGTCTTTTTGCTAGTCACGATGCGCAGGAAGCCACATTTCCTGTCCACTTATCAAGAACTGTTCGGCCGCCAGGGTGGTGCCATGATGGAAGGCATCATGGGGTGCGACGAGAGAGTTCTTCTAGCGATCGCCGAGACCGCTGCTTTGGCTGAATGGCGTCACGACATGGAGCGTAAAAACTGCCTCAGCTTCATGGACCTCGCTCATCGTGCGAATAAGATCGAGCCACTTCTCCAATCCACCGGTCCGGTGTACTCTGGGGCTTCGTTCATCGAAGAGATCTCGCCGTCATCTACAATCGGCGAGCATGATGCGATCTTGGGTATGGATTCCACTTCGCATTCCAACTCGACTCACCGGAAGTCCCATCAACATCGTGTGGAGCAGGCACGATCAGCGCACCATATTCAACTCGTGTCGAATGTTTTCAGAGCGGCGGCAAAGTTGTACCTGCATACAGTCGTGTCGGGATGCAACCCAGATGTGAAGGAGATCAAGGACGGGGTTTCCGAGACCGTGATCGCATTCGAGCACCTGCAGGCGAGCATGACGGACCGAAGTCTGGTGTTCCCAGTTACGTTGGCGGGGTGCATGACCGACAATCTTAAATACCGAAAGTACCTCATGAACCGACTGAAGGCCCTAGGAACAGAAGGAGAGGCTGTCGGGAACTTAAAGAGGTGTGTTCCGGCCAATTGCCTGTGCTCCTTCAATGGCGTATATAAAAGGCTCTAACGATTGTGTCACAGCTGTTTACAATTGATGCAGGCAGTATGGAAGAAAAGGGACGAAGGTACATCAAGGATTGTCGATTGGATTGGCATAATGAAAAGGGAGGGTTGGGCTCTCCTTTTAGTGTGAACCGACGGAGCTACTATCCATTTTTTACTCTGTGCAAGTATCATCATGCAAAATCTGATTTTTCTCATTAGTGTATGCTCTACAGGGTTTCACCTCAAATCGAGTGTTACCACTGATCGAGTTTCCCTCCCAAGCGAAGTAAGTACTGAACCGATAAGCTTCAAAATTTGTAGTTACAGTCGATCATACTAGGAAGTCTGCTATCCAAAATGTAAGGCCAAACGGACATGTATTTGATGAGTTAGGGAGATATCCACGTGATAATCCACCGCACCCTGCAAAGAGTCAGACATTGAATCCTGCAACCCCGCTGAGGACGTACAATCAGCTCTTACACAAAGGAGTACATACAAAGATGGCTGGACAATATTTTCAGATTAAATAGACATGTTGCAAGTGAGCTACATGCTATGAAAGAGATGGGGGTCAAAATCATCTACGCTTGTTGCCTCCCTTTTCCATTGAGCCATACATCCTCCCCCAGTCCTTCTACAGCTTCTAAAACTTGTCAAACAATGGTTGGATTTCGAGCTTTCACTCAGAAAGGTCTTAAGGTTCGAAAGGCACAGAACCTTGAGGAGAGAATGGTGGTAGCAATGGAGCGGTACCGACTTGAAGGGTTGAAAACAGATGGGACACGACAGCTCACAATCTCTGTTCTAGCATCAATGTATCAGGTGCCTGAGTCATCACTAGGACACTGTATCCGAGGTCAGTGTCCTGTTGGTGTCTGGGGAAGAACCAGACGGTGGTTAACAGAGCAAGAGGAGACTGTATTAGTGGACCACATTAAAACACGCGGATGTCGCGCAATACCCGTTACACCACGAGCAGTTTGGGAGCTAGCAAATGTGATACTTTCCATGTGCCATGGACCCACATTCACTGTCAGGATCAATTGGGTTACTCACTTCATTGCTAGTCACCCAGAGCTGGAGATATACTGGGGTACAAAGCTTGACAAAGCATGCTGCAATGGGCTGAACCAGACAACCCTGTGGAGCTTCAAAGATGCTGTGAGCAAAGTTTATGATGAGGAAAACCCAGATGCAAGCCAGATCTTCAGCATGAATGAGACCAGCCTCTTGCTTGGGACAGGTCTGCTGCAAGTGGTTGTTGCTGAGAGTGGTCAGTGTCATCAGCACCAAGCAGAAGACAGGGATTGCAAGCTTGTCACATCCATTGTGACAATATGCATGGACAGGACAAAGCTCAAGGAGATGGTGGTGTTCTGTGGCAAGAATGTGATGGGTTGCTGGGGTGAGGATAATCCAGGGAATCTTCAGTCAGGATTAAGATTGTGGTTGTGATGTGCCTGATTCTGATGCATGCTCCTTTAGATACACAGTCTTGGCTAAGGGCTATACAAATAAAGAGCTAGGTGTTGCCTACATCAAAGACTTTCATGAACAGACATCTGAGAAGAGTAGAAAGACCCGTATCCTATTTGTCAATGGCCACAACTCACACTGCACAGTTGAGATCCTTGATTTCACTGCAGAGCACAATATCATAATCATTTCATACCCTCCTCACTGCATACATGCCCTTCAAGGTCTTGATGTCACATGCTTTGGTGTGCTAAAGACCTACTGGATGGAGGAGCATGAGCATTGGGAATGCAACACAGGGGGGAAGTCTTGAAGGACAATTTCCTTTGTGTATATTACCTTCCAGCAATGTGCACATTCTCAAGAAGCACAGTCCTCTCAGCTTTTAGTGCAATGGGTGTATTTCCATTCAAGTGGGGCACCATCACTACAGTGCAACTGGAGCCTGCCATGGTTATACCCACACATGGGACATTTCCACTCACATTATTGACACCCATTTGTCTCATTATGGCAGCTTTCCATGAGTCCTCCACTCCACTCCCAGGCATCCCAGAGGAGCCAAGATCCCTGCCTCTTTCCTCTGTTGCTGCTCCAGCCTTCCCAGATCCCACCTGCAATCCTGCCCAACTTGATCCTACACTCTTCACTTCAAGCAAACAGCTCCAAAATTGTGTCAGGCTCCTAAGGAAGATGATACCAATGTTCCAGTTCCTGGACACACCAACTAAATCTCATCAAGGGTGGCTACAAAAACCTGTGATTGAACAGATGCCAGCCACCACACATCCTAATTTTGATGCCATCCTCATAGCTCCCTTTGAGCAATGCAGCCAGGAGGCCCTTGAGCAAGACAATGATGCACTAAGAGCCTCACTCAGAGAGGCAAAAGCCTGGGGCAATGTCCTGGAAGCAATCAATAGTGCAGCTCATGCACAGTTGGTGTTCTAGAACATTGTGTATGAGGGGGTCATCAAGCAGCTCAATGCAAAGGAGTAAAGGAGGTTGGCCACTTGTGATAACAATAAGCTACCAGCACTGGATATGGAGGGTTGTGTGTGGACAGATGCAACATTTCAAGCAGTCTTGCACTGGAAGGAGGAGGAACAAGTTGCAGTGGCTGCAAAGAAGACAGCTGCAGTGAGCTCTCATGCCCATCTTGCAGAGATATGCAAGGAGCATAAGGCATGGAAGGTAGTTGTAACAGCAGCTCACAAGTTGCAGCAAGTAATTGACCTAACAGAGTGGGAGGTGGTGGTGATGCACAAAGTGTCAAGGGCAATGAACAAAGGGAGGGCACCAAAAAAGCCTGCTGCTCAGGTCAGACTAGTTGTTCCCAAGCACTTGCTCTCTCCACAGAACTCTGATAGCAAACAGGAAGACCTTGGCAACCTGGGGGGAGAGGAGTTGGAGTCAGATGAGGATGAGTAAAGGTATGGTTTGAGTGCGTATCAAGAGGGGCATCAATGTGCCAAGATTTCTAGGAAAACTCAAATTGTAGTTTTGACCATAATACCCCCCATTGCCTTAAACAGCCCACTGCACATGCCACCCTCCACAAAAAACTTAGATATTTTGCATAGCCACACAGAAGAGATCTTAGTTTGACTTAGGCTTTGTGCTAGGCACATATCTTGGTAACTGATTATATCACAAATGTGAAGGAATGTTTCACTCGACTTGAGGTGAAACCCTGTAGTTTGTTAGTTTGACCCTTAACTCCATGTTAAGAGTCAGCTCCTTGCTAGACTCTGATATGCACGACTGTGCTGAGGGTGTCAACCAGGAGTACTCACTGATGACTTTGGGTTGCTTGGTAGAGATGGATAAGAGAGAATTGAATTGGAGGTGCTAGATTACAAACAGGTGTTTGTGATGGGGAATCCTACAGCATTCCCCTTGCTCTATATATACTAAATTCTAAGGAAACTTTGTAAAGAGTCAGCTCCTTGCTAGACTCTGATAGGCACAACTGTGCTGAGGGCACCAACCAGGGGTACTTACTGATGGCTAGGGATTGCTTTTGAGAATGGATAGAAGAGGATGAGATTGGAGACACTAGATTACAAACAGGTGTTTTGTCATATTGTATTTGCCCTCATCGCCTACATTTGCCCTATGCGACTTCACACCAAGCAAATGCCCATTGGT
>WSUE01000184.1:0-51740 GCA_019633535.1 Tulasnella sp. JGI-2019a
AATGTAAACCAATGGGCATTTGCTTGGTGTGGAGTCACATAGGGCAAATGTAGGTGATGAGGGCAAATACAATATGACAGATAATGTATTGCTGAAGCCAGTGATTGCTGGCTATCTCTTCCTCAGGTAGGATCCCTACAGTGGCTGAGTCTGCACAGTGACCAATGCCATGGTTGATGACATGTATAGCTCCCCTGAGTAGTGCATGCTTGATTGCATGAAGGGCAAGGACCTTGTGAAGGGTGTCTGAACCAGTAGAGGTGAAAGACACTAGGATTGCAATCAAATGTAAAGTCAGCTCTCACTGTACTTTTCAACTGATGAATAGAAAGAGGAGGGGCATGTCTTTGAGGCCTACTGACTCTTTTATAACTAGAGGTTGGATGACTTGGGAGAAGAAGGGATGAGAAGGGTTGGGAGAGTTTCTAAGAGAGCTGGGATACTGGAAAGCAAATTGATTGTGATGGGGAATCTGGACAAGTTCCCAGAGCTACTTGTATACATCTCTGAACACAGCCTTGTTGTACTACCTAAAGGAGATTCTTCCTGGACCATATGGTGCTCAGCCTTGCTTCTGATGGTCCTCCTTCACTACTGCCCAATGACAACACTTGGAATTTGCCCCTAAGGCTGTGCAAGCTTGCCTCAGCCATGCAGACCAATGCCTCAGGCTTCCCCTGATGCCTTGGAGCTATTCTAATAGGTCAGTTGAAGTTTGGACTCCTTTGAGAACATTTACCTCCTTGTGCAGTGTGTTCTCCTAAGACTGCACAAGAGTCCTTTCTCAGGTTTCTCAGGCTTGTCAAAGATTAGCCTATGCTTAGGCTCTGCTCCTATTCACTTGCCAACTCCTAGCCCAAAGCAATGACTGATTGCTGAGTGGTTTACTCTTAGGAGGGCACTTCTCAAGGTGTGGGAACTGGGTTTGCCTGCCAGGTGAAATCCAAAACATGTGTGTTGAACTTGAACACAAAAGTGGGGATCAGTGACTTGTGTTCCATGCATGTAGGACTTGAACATGGACATGGCAAATGACAACTTGTCTTAGAAGATGAATGTGTGTGTTGAACACCAGTGCTTAGGGCAAAGTATGGGTGCTTAAGGGTAAACCTGGACATTGCAGGCAACCCATTATGACATGCTGCATGTGAATGTGCAGGTAGAAGGGGAAGGGGAGGTGATGAGGGTGATGTCAGGATATGATGAGAGGGAAGAGGCTGAGGCTGAGGCTGAGGCTGAGGCAGGGAGATTTCAGAGACACATCAAGGATCTAGATATGACCTGTGTTGCACTCTCTAAGGTAGGGGAGAAGGTTTGGGGATGGGAGTAGAACTTGAGAGGAGTATGATTTGATTGAAGGGGATAGGAAGAGTATGATTTGATGCTTAACTAATGGCAGTACAAGTGACCTTATATACCCAATCCACAAGGCAGTGCAAGTGGTGTGGGAAATGAGAACCATATGACAAGGCAGAGACAAAAGAATGCAGGGCATGAGAAACAATAAGTCTATAAAGAGAAAAGAAGCATCAATAACAAAGGAAAAGTAGGGAAAACATGTGAAAGAGGAGTGAAAATAAAGGGGGAGTGGGAGGTAAAGGGGGGAAAGAAGAAAACAATAGAGAAAACACACAGCAACAAATGATAAGCCCCAACACAACAGGACACTGCCCAGACACCAAGGCTAAACCTCACCCCCTAACTCTGCCATTGCAGCTCTACCTCTGGCCAACCTGATGGAATGGGACACATGTACAAAGCTGAGATGTTGGCCTTGGTGCCAAAACAATCCTGTAAAGCCAGTTCTCACTAGACTTTAACTGTTTGATATAGAATGGAGGGATGTGTCTTTCAGGCCTACTAACTCTGAGAGAAGGCTTGATCTGAAGGGCTTGGAAGAGGAAAGGCTGAGAGGGGCTCTGAGAGAACTGGAATACTGGAAAGCAAATTGATTGTGATGGGGAATCTGAATGAGTCCCCAGAGCTACTTATATACATCTGAGAGCACAGCCTCACTGTACTACCTTAAGGAGTATCCATCTAGTTTATATCATGTGCAACCTCACTTCTAATGGTCCTCCTTTGCTATTGCCTAATGGCAACACTTAGACCTTGCCTCCTAAGCTACATAAGCTTCCATGACTAAGCAGACTGAAGTCTTTGGTCATCCTGGATATCTTGAGGCATTCCTATAGGCTGGTTGATATTGGAACTCCTTTGCAAATGTTTACCTCCTGGGGTAGTATATTCTCCTAAGGCTGCATGCAGGTTCTTTCTCAGACTTCTCAGGCTCTCTGCAGGTTTGCCTATGCTTAGGCTATGCTTCTGTTTACTAGCCAACTCCTAGCCTGAAGTGATGACCAATTGCCAAGTTGTCTAACTCTTAGGAGGGCTCTCCCTGAAGTGTGGGAACTGGATTTGCCTGCCAGGTAAAATCCAAGATGTATGCATCAAACTTGAACATGGCCACAGGGATTGGCAACTTGAGTCCTGTGCATGTAGAACTTGAACATAGATATGGCAAATAGCAACTTCAACTTAGAGACCTGAACACATGTGTTGAGCATCAGTGCTTAAGGTGGATTGAGGGTGCTAAAGGTAAACCTGGATGATGGGGACAACCCTTATGACAAATCCTCAAGGTGGTACTCCTGAGTGTGAGGGATGAACCATAGGGCACATGCCTTGTCAAAGGTACTGGACAGAGGGGGAAAGACAAGGATGATGTCATTCTTGATGAAGTGGGGACTCCTCCTAACACTGAAATGACTGATCTCAATGGACCTGATGATAAGGACCTTGACAAATGTATAGGACCCATTTGCCATACAGATGACATGAGGTTGAATGCCAGTGAAGGAGGGCCAGCCATAGAGATAGCAGATAAGGAGCAGAATGGCCCAGCCACTGATGAAGACACTGATGGTGCTGATGGTGATGATGACAATGTGGATGGTTTGAGGGGAGAGCATGGTAAAGAATGAGTGTGGGAACATTTTTCAACAAATGGGGAGAGGCAGGGGGGATGTAGAGAATGTGTGAAAGGATAGGGGGTGACATGTGAGTTGGTAAAGAAGAATGGATTGGGCATGTGAGAGTCAATGTTGGCCTTGACTCTGGCACATGCAGCACAACATTGCCTTTGTTCCATTCCATTCTCTTCTATTATGCTTACTGATTGTTCTATATCACTTAGTGGTACAGGTTCCACTTATAGTATGCAATTTGTAATATTGCAGAGAACACTTAAGTAGGAGTGAAGTGAGGAGGGCTCTTCCTCACTTCACCTCTTGTATCATTTCTATCCCTTTACTCTCACCCAAACCTCTTGTGTGCACACCTGAGGTATTCTGATTGAAGTCATGACAACTACACAGTATTTAACCAAAGCAGACAAATAGTGACTTACAACATCCTCTGCTGCTCCACAAAGATGCACTCAGAGGCTGAGTCATGACAGAGAGCATGATAAAAATGAGTGTGGGAATGATTTCAATGAGTGGGGAGAGGCAAGGGGGATGTGGGAAATGTGTGAAAAGAGAGGGCATGATGTGGGATTCAGTGAAGAAGAATGGATTGGGCATGTGAGAGTCAATGTTGGCCTTGGCTCTGGTGCATGCTGCATAACATGTGGTTGGAAATCCTTTTAATGTCACATCTGAGTATGGTTATGACAGTACAGCAGCTACATGCATGGTTGTACCTGTTTTCAGCTCTGCTCCCAGTATATACACCACAGATAAGTAGTGTGAGAATATATCCTAACCAAAGGGAATGTGAGAGAACAGAAGCCTATTGGTCTCCAATGCAATAAGAAGTAGGCACTAAGGACTTCAGCCTAGTGGAGATAGAAGGCAAACCTTGACTGAATGGGGATAATAGGGTAAGATGGATACACAAAAGTGAGTAACCATAAATAGGATTTGATTACCAGACAGATGGAGAAGTGATATTGCAGGGGCACTAGATTGTTGCAGCATAACCTAGTGCTGTATGTTGAGAAAAAAATTATTATTATTATTATTTTGTATATATTAAGGCCTCAGAATCACAAGCTAAGAGTACTATGTGATGGAGCTCTTCTTCAAGAATCTAGGTGGCTTAGCAGTGTGGGGGCTGGTTCCCCGGTCAGGATCTCCACCCCCGAATGAGTCAGTATTAGGAAGATCCTCGGGGTCGTGTATACGAAGCTTTGTAAGTGCAAAGTGGAGTTACTAGCCATATACATAAAACTGACAACCCTCGCAGGCCAACAGCCTTTGCTACCATCAACTACCCCATCTTTTCGCGATCATGCTCCAAATGAATCCTACCCCTTCTTACTACAGCGATGATCAGCTAGCGGAATACCTAAAGCATATCAGCTTACCGTCCGCTGTCAACGATGAGTTATCTGTAGACAATGCAGAAGCCATCATCCAACACCACATAACAACCATCCCTTTTGAGAACACTGAGATGCATTACACCATCCGAGGACAAATAGACATCGATCCACAAGTGGTTTATGACAGGATCGTTAAGGAGAAAAAGGGAGGGACCATTTGCCACGGGCAACATATGCTGCTACTTGGAATGCTTTTGAAACTTGGTTATAGGTGCGGCAAGCATTTGGGTCTTCAACTCTTGTAGGCCCTGATATATTGCGTTTCCAGAGGCTATAATGTCATGGCTCGGATGAATCGAACTGGAGGCGACCCGAACGTGATCAATCTCACCGGTCTTGAGCATCAACTGATTCTCATGCAAATCCCGGGCGACGAGAACACGTACTTTGTCGACATTGGAATCGGGCTTGGTGTCACACGACCGGTGCCTCTGACTGTGGGCTACGAGTTCGACGGCCTGGCACCCCAGAAGTACCGTTTCGCCCAAGGAGTTCACCCCGACTCACCGCTGACGGGCAAGGAAGCCGAAGAGTGGCGCCTCCTGACCAACCTGGATGTCAAGTCAAACCCTCTACCCGACCCGGGTTGGATGACCTACTTCCAGTTCTCGACCCAGCCATACTACCTCAAGGATATCGTTGACTTCAACTGGCTCTCACACAATCGTCCAGACGCCGTCCTTCCCAAGAAGATCTACGTCTTTATATTCACGGGGAAAATGGCGGGTGAAGCTCGTGGAGTCAAGGCTATCTTTGAGAATAGGGTGATGTCGAGGACGGCAGGAGGCGTGATGGAGATCGTCAAAGTGTTTGGGAGTGAAGAGGAGCGGATCGCTATGCTGAAGGAGACTTTTGGAATCGAATGCGCTGCCGATTCAAAGGCGTGTATCGCGGGTAGGCCATCCGCGATAATTGCCGAGAAGGAATGAGATTGTACCCAGATGCCCCACCGTATATAAAATATAGAGCATACGGTTTGAGGCATACCGCAACGTGTGATTACAGCCTGCGTTCACGAACGCCGAGTATGCAAGCTACTCCAGGTAGGCGAACATAAAAGAGCTCGGAGCTCAGAACCCTTTCTTGGAGCGGCCAAGCGTCCTGTTCTCGGAATTGAGTTCTCTTCTAGTCTCCTCGGAGACACTGGGCCTGGATGTGGCTGGAGTTTGGACCGTTTCCCAATGCTAGCAAACCTCAGCCATAGAATGAACAGAGCTACGATGAACTTCGGGAATGAAGCCCATACAGATGGGACCAAGGGCTACATATGAGGGTAAAACTGTAGGTTTTGCGGCAGACCCGGAAAACCAGGTCACCACACCGTTGTTGTGGTGATCGCCCTAGAAGCGACGTTCGACGTACCTGCCACAGAGTAGCAATGTAAACAGTACCGTCAACCATCACATATTCAGGTAGAGCCAGAAATGCTGATTTGATGTAGCCGCGAGGGATAGTTGACGTTTTATGGACAGCGCAACGGCCCTTTGCCAATACATTGGTGCTATAACTGATGATGCTGGCTTGTGATAGGACCGAAATCCTATCGAACCGTTCGCCGTGCGTCATCGATGCAGGAACAAATCTTACTTCACACCACACTCCTATCGAATTCTATTGGGAAGGGTAGTACTCGTTCAAGGACGAGGATGACGTGCCCAAGGGCGATTTGCACGTCTTGAGAGACATCCCCATAACATTCCAAAGCTAGTATACGTTTTTCCCGGCTATAAAATCTATGGCTCGATAACGCCTGCGCCTCCAAGCAGTTAATATGAACGATGCGTGCTCATCACGTTTCCAAGGTTCTCCATAGTTGAGCTCCCGTTCCCGTCGAAGCCCAGCTAGCACTTGCTCAAGCGTTAGCTCTCCAAGGATCGGGAAGGTCTGGAAGTTTTGGCGGCGGTTGAGGAAGAACTGCCCTTCGATTTCTATGAGTTCAGTATCCCCACTGGTGGACCAGTCATCCTCTTCCTGCCCATAATCAACTGAAAGAAGTACCAGTCGAGGGGTTCCCGGTATATGCAACACATCGTTGAAGAACCACTTCATGCCGCCATAATACTCTTGCCAGGTGCGTGTATTGGAATACTTTCGCCAGTCTCTGGTCCATCCTTCTGGTATTGGGTCATGAGGAGGAGCAGGAAGGTCCAGAAACATGCGATTCATTTCAGTTCCAATGAATGCGCGTGTGCTTAACGGGGTCCAGTCCGGCCATGGATGGGGTTGACGGCATGGGTCCTATTAGTGGCGTTGGGGTGAGTTGAGCGGAGCTATCAAGTTGGCAGCTTTGCTCACGCTAGGAGATATCTGCTTTGACACCAAGAGATAGCCCTTCTCTGGATCTGTGCCTTTCGTGGGCGAGGCATCGTACTCCTCTAATTCTGGCTGGTAGGCGGGCGAGTTCAACTTTGAAAAGCCTCTTTTGTCGAGGGGAGCCTGAACATGCAATATAATGTCAAGACAAGACTTAAGAGTGTAATGAGATAGGCTCACAGTGGTAGTACGTCGGGCCAGGAAATGTTTGGTCTGTGGCTTCATGCTGTGTTGAGATAGTTAGCAATTGGAGTTAGGTCACCAGTTCCTACGGTTCGGTCGATAACATCTTCTGGCATTACGCCACTCCAACCCAGTCTACAGAAACCTTCGGTCTATGCGCCCCTCATTTTCCGATTGTAACGAAGTTCTGATTGTCCAGAGCGTTCTTTATACCAGTTTTACTAGGGTTTTGACATGCGAACACCCAAATTGCTCATTGCCAAAAAGATGAAATGGTGCTTCGCGCCACCGAGGCCGCCTCTACTTGCGTGCGCCCCTCAGCCATTGTGCCACGAGCTGCTATCCGCCGCTTTTCGCTCCAACTATACAGTTCCCTGCCCGCAAATGATTCTATCCCTCTAATGGCGAGGTCGTGTACTCGTCCTGCGGAGTAGGATGAGGACGAATGGTTATATTGCTTTTCAAATAGTTTGACACTTTATGACTGCCTCCAGATCTCGTTGCGTCCCGATAGTGCGTCTACTATGTATGTCGCAATACGTCAACGCAGAAAGGGTCAACGATGTACCTGCACTTTAGACTCATTGCGCTATTCCAATGGAGTGGAAAGCTCAACGCACCAACATACACTACATTGTGTGGCGCACGGAATGGTTAGATTATGCTTGAGTAACAGAAGCGCCTTTATGAGCTTGGACCCTTACCGTCCTGGCGATGTATATAATGTACGGCTCCTTATCATCTGGGCTTCACAATCAAATTCCAGCGCCGGTCGCATCACTCATCCGATATCTTCTCTCATCAACTTTCCCTTCAAACTACTCAAATTCCACCAGCCATGTCTAATGTCCCAAATCCTCCCCAACCACCTTCTCTTTACCTCAGCCGAGAAGCCGCTGTGCAAATGACGACTGGTCCCAATCTAGTCAGTTCAGAAGTTGGTCTTACTGATGTTTCGTGTCGCTACTGACACCCTTGGTGCTGTCAGATCCGTGATTGGCTGGACAACGTATGTGGTTATCTCATCACGCTTCCCATTCAAGACGCGGAGGGAATCACCAACATTTGGAACAATGTCTTGCACCCCTTCTTGTACGTCTCTAGGAAACCCGGTATCACTGGTTGAACACAGAACTGACGCGCCCGATCTAGTGGGTATCCTGAAAATCATCCGTCCCCATATATCACATGCACCCTCACTCCAGGCCGGCCAGGGCGACCTCAAAAGGCAACATTTCAGCGAATTCTGGTCCAGTACAACTCGCACGAGGCAGTTCCCATGTCGGATTCGTTCAGCGCAATTGGTAATAAAAGACTTCTAAATCTTACTACGCTAAACCGCTTATCTTATATTTCGCAGGTTGGATAATGACTCACGCTGCGGACTAGTATATTCGTAACGTTCCACCGCAATCTCGGTCGACTAATTTTTACCGAGAGCTTCTCTGCAACTACGCTATATTGGTTGACGCGTGCACGCGTGCTCGTGAGCCGGACGACGAGGCCGTACGGATGAATCGCCCCACTGTCCTACATATACTCTGGACACCTGGAAATGGAATCACAACTTTAGGCCCTGCTCTGCAAGATGGTCTCCCGCGATATCCTATTCAAGCAATGGGGTCCTCTATACCAGGAAGTAACATGTCCACGCGTTCAGGTCTTGTCGCATTCAGGAAAGAAGCTCTCCAGGACGGCCTCGTGGGACTGGGGATTATCCCTACGGCAACTTGGTTCAATCACCTCTATGTGACCTGTCAGAGGCCGGACACACCAGCCTCTCCTGGACATTGTGCGGAAACCTTGCCATATCTCAGGCGAGTTCTTCTCTAGGCTCAATGCCCCATGGGCTTTAACTTACGCGGTCCTATAATGTAGCATTTTGGGCACTACGCCTTCAAGGCCTGGAAATTCAAGTTGGGTCCGCGGAATATCTATCAGGCCGTCTGTGTTCGACGGCCCCAGTCGCATGTCGCAACAGCAGCGATATCGCCGCCCCTGGGAGGATTTATTCAGATACGGATTCATCCCGGCATGTGATACTTGTTGCGCTTTGATGGCCACGGCGTGCATTGCCTATGAAGAGTTGAGACCGGGAGGCCAATTCGGTGCGCTTATTGACTGGTCCCTCCTCGCAACACACGAGCTGACAACCCTCCAATAGTTTTCGTTGCAAATGTAAAGCAGCTCTTCCGCGAGGGCTGGGTGGGGCCTCTGCCTCCTCATATAGCTCCGCCATGAGGATAGCCTATCCGTCGATTCTCAGACCATGCTACCCTGTTACCACTTTGACCCCTTCTAATACCATGTCCTTAACTTGTTTACTTTTTCCAACATAAGTTTGCAATACGCTTATCTTATTTTACCCTGTTGTCATATTATAACTCCTTTGAGCTACTGTTTTCTCCTATCGAATTCATTGTTTAGGGCCTGCATACCAGTAGCTATTCCTGAGTCAGACAACACACAGCCCCATCCTTCCCTTGTTAGTTCTATTCCGGGGTCCTAGGATTTAAAGGGTTAAGAAGAGGCTTCGAGCTTTGTTGCCCCATAAGCCCCCTCCCCCCGATCCTTACCACTCAGATCGTCGCTAGACTCTTCACCTCAGAGGGGGCTGCTTAGGGGCATAGGAAGTTTTCATCGCAGACATAAACACAGAGACAGATCAGAATCGTTTCCTAGGACACTGCTGTACACAACGGCAACATCAGGCGCCCTCGATTACTCTATAATCACTAACATAGAATATATAAAAAGAAAATGAAATGAAAAAACGGTTTACTACACCCACCATCAATCCTGTAGCTGAGATGTCACGAGCGGAATTCAAAAGATAGCATCAGCCTCCACGAGTTCAACCTAGTAAAGAATAAACCCCCAGTGAGCTGTATATATCTTCTGTTTAGTGTGGACGAACCTCCAAGTTTCCGGCGGTAAACTCCTCATCCCCGGGATCATCTATCGTTCGGAACCAGTTGTGGATGGGATGTTCCAAAGCTCTCAAAGGGCGGCACTGCTCACCCAAAGAGTGTTTCCATATTGAGAGTGCATCCACAACACTGACGCGACCAGAGGTCATCGCCACCACGATCAGACCTGCAGCGTCGTCGAACGCGCAGTGCCAGGAGAAGTCTACTAGCGGGTCGTACGGAAGATCCCAATTGCTCACTTCCTCTAGGCTGGAATCATGAGGTTCTCTGGTAGTCATGCCCGGGAAAACAATACCACCAGCCAGCATTGGACCGGGAAATCCCCCTCCAACGAACGCAAGTCGGGAACCATATTCTCCCCAGGACATTTGTATTTGGAAATTTTCTCCGAAGTATACTGGGCCCTCGTTGTTGGTGAATTCGTAGGTCTTGATTTTGGACCCCTGATTTACTCTCGAGGGACACAGTATCCAGTGTGCGAAGCCATGATCAACCCAAGCACCAAGGATAATGGGAGCGTCTATTTCGAGGGTACCCGATGAAGATGCTTCCACCACAGGAGGACGCAGGAGGGCCACCTTCCACATCATATTGTCCTCGGGGTAAGAGAGCGATTGTAATGGTGTGATGGACTCAATGCTGCGTTGAAGACTCGACTGAGTGAGTGCAGCACTGACTTCCGGCATAGAGTAGATCTCAATGTTCCAGTCTTTAGCTACGATCGCGATGTCCGGTCGAAGTTGAATCTGAACTGTATATTGTGCCTTGGATACAGGAACGTAAGGGATAAGTTAACGTATAATTCATTCAATCACTCACTCGTTTCACATTCAGCCCTCTATGGAGATAGACCGAGGCGTTGGCTTTACGATTCATAATGACGGGATAGCTTTCCTCTGTGGAACAAGCGTACGCTAGGTTATCCTCAAAGGAGGAAAGGATGGTTGTGTATCCAAAGAAAGAGTCGATTCGCTCAAAGTTTCCTACGGCAGGATCTTGCTTTGGGGGAACTCCAAGATGCGGAATGTCCATAGAGAAGCAATATGTCTCATGCGCACTGAAAGAGAACGGGCGTTGAGAAGCTAGAACGATGGAGGTAACAGACAAGCTGACCTGGTGTTGACGACAAGGACGATCTGACTGTTCACCGTGATGGTGAGTCCGGATGATACATATCCCTTGATACCAACACAGCGGGCGACTGGGTCATCATAGTCGTTCTCCAAGTCAATTAGCTCCAAGGACCTGGCCTCCGTTCCCATCACAAACCATCTCGACCGAATGATATGCAGCCAAGTAATGGAACCCCTTGGGTAGCGAAACATCATTGACGGAACTGCTTCCCCTCGAGCCTTACAGCTGTCCCAGTATTTCTGCATGAGTAGACATCGGATGGCGAGGAGTTTTATGGTCCGAGTCGGAACTGAGCTCAAGGGCAGGGCATGAGATGGCCAGGGAAGACGGTTGGCTATGATATGTAGGCCAACTACTCTGACCCATAGCTCACGTATGTGGGTAAAGCTGTAGATTTTGTGGCAAACCTGGAAACTGGGCGGGTCAACGCAGGGTTATTGAAGTTATCAACCTGGTGACGTACCTGCCGCAGGGTAGCGATCTGAAAGATATCGAGGTAGATAATAGCATCTATCATCACATCTTCAGGAAGAGCCAGAAATGTTGATTTTGACATGGTCGCGGAAGGTAGTTGACGTGTCGTGGGCGACGGGTGGCGTAAGCCAACTTATCCTGCGACGGCCCTTTGTGAATATGTTGCTAGGTCAGAACAGCTACAAGAGCACAAAACAAACAGATACTGTAGTAAAATTCAAATGAAGGATGCAGCCTTGTGACAGGCTCAGGCTCATAAAAGAGTAGAGGGATGATTCAGTTTCAAGTGCCTGTCACTAGACGCGCGACAGCGCCGCTCGGGGCTGTCAATGACAGGAGTCAGTAATCTACACTCACTGCCTCTACTCGGTTATTGGATTGGATTGTCCAATAGCCAGAAGGATTGCGCTTTTGAATCCCGGAAGTCAAAGGCCCTGACAACAAGGTCAGTTGAACATATACAGGACTTATGACTCGACAATTAATCTCCTCCAAGGCGCTCCCAGTCAAGGAACCGCCGACGTCGGCGACAGCGATATTGGTGTGACTTCCAGGCGATATATACATAGCAAGTGAGAACTGCTATCAGCCAGAAGTTCTGAAGTTCATGCTACGGGCGATGCGATAGAAATCTTGAAATATTATTCCTATGTAAATAAGCTATCCATAAATTCTATCCTGAAATGTCCGGTAAAGGTGCTGATGTCTCATATGGGTGGTCTTGGGTTAAGCTAACGGCGTCGAAAGGGAATATTGGTATATGGGGTAATTGAAAAGTGACGGGTGACGCGGAATATTGAGGGTGGGTGTTGCCAAGCAGGATGTCGTTGAAGGGGTCTATTCCGCCGCCGATATCATCCATGGACCCATGGGCAGAAGCCGGAACGGACATGATCTGGTCGAGGAGTAAAGTCAGTTGACGTTCGTGATGGCTGCCGATAGGTGATCGAGCCCCATATTTCAACAAAGCAAGCCTACGGATGGGCACAGTCGTCAGGATGGTTTGAAAGAACTGGGGTATCATGCAAGGACCAACCTCAACATCTGAACTTCTCTGGCTGTCATTCCTTTCTTCATAATGTCTCCGGCAAGGCCACAACGTCGGTGTTCGTGAAGGAGAACTACTGCTGCAAGGTACCAACATGTCTGTCCAGGAGGAAAGAAGTATAAGCGAACCTGCCCTGTCATAGCTGCGCAAACCTTAGTCGTTATGAACCGTGACTTACAGAGACAAACGGGTGTAACCGGGTGATGTCAAAACTGGTAGCCCTGATCAATGTTAAAGCGTCCACCACGCTGCGCGCGGCTGCAACACAGGCCTCCGTGACTCTTTCTAAGGAGCAATCGGGAGGATCCACCGCATCCGGGGATGTTAAGGATATCGGCTGTCGAACAGGAGAAGATGGTGCGGGAGTGGCAGGCATGGATATGGCGTTGGCATTGTAAGGAGTGAGTCGGGTAGGCGATGGCTCCCTATTCAGGCCTGACGATAGGGAGCGTCGTCGCACGGCACCAAGTGCGGTAGTTGCGGAAGGATTGCTCTCGGGACGAAGAAATTGGCTCAACAACCCGTCGGCTGTCACCGTTGGGAGGACTAGTGGCTGCTGGGAAGTGGACGTGAAGGAAGCCATGGAGAATGTGAGTAAGATCATCGTTCTAGAGTACGCAGACGATGACGAAAAGTGAGCAAACGTAGAACTGCTATATGTTTAGCTCCGAGGAACTCACGCATGATGAACCATATGGGCCAGGAAAAGATCTGTGTCCAGCTTCCCAGTCATCACATTTCTTGCATCGACTGCATTCCCCCCCTCCGTGTCTACGACACCGATGGGATGCAAGAATCGGACAGGAACCACGCCACCGTTCCCCCGACACCCGACACCAATCCCATCTACCAGCACCGAGTATAACCGCAAAGTTTCCCAGCGAGCGTTATGATTCATACCAGAAAACTGAGGGGCGTCAGTTTGGCCATGGAATATCGAGAATTCCAAGGACGACTGGGACGTGGGGGGCCGCCGTTTCAGGAATGGTCGAGTCCTAGACTCTGTGACTCGTCCAAGCATGATCGTTGCATCAATAAGGAGCGCAAAGCTGTCGGATATCGGGCCAGATGGAGGTGAATCGAAAGCCGCGAGAGGCTATCCAAGAGCCATGGTATTAGTGAAAACTGGCAAGGATGCAATAGATCCCTGGCTTACTGTTCCGAGATCGTTGAATGTCTTCCGTGGCATAGGGGGTAATCGCAACCACTCCGGTTTCCCAAATGAATCTTCTCCTGGAATCGCATGCGCTCCCCCGCCCAATGATATGAACCGATCCAATACAAAGGTGGACCAAAGCGTACGTTTCCGTTCCGCCTCGATAATCGTGTCATCATCCGTTTGACGACTGCCAGGGCTAGATGGTTGGCGTGTCAAGTCAAGCCTAAGAGTATAAATTTCAAAGTGAGGCCACGAGTTGAATTACGCAATATGGTCTCTAGCTTACCTGAGAGCCATAATATTCCGTGCTAGAGCACCAATATTGGCCCAAAGTTCGATCGAACGTGCTTCGTGATAGTAGTAAGTCGTCAAGACCAGCAATGGCTGTAAGACGTCCCTGAACAACATGCTGTCTCTCGCGTCCTTCTCCTTCTCTGCCCCCGCATGTGCACTCATTCCCGACGAAGCGAACGGATCGCTCATGCTCTTCGCTTCCTCCGTTTGATGCCGTGCCAATGCACCATTGATCAGCTGCCTCGCCCGTGTGGCGTGATTTGCTGCGAAGGCCTTCCATTCGGGTGCTGGTTGATTATTATGCGGCGTTGCTGGTGTGACATCCCCACTCGTTCCCATGTTGCTGTTACTGCTTGATTTTGGCATGGCGGAATGGAGGTTGAGAAGTCCCTTCATGCTTGGAAACGAAGCGAACAGAGGATCCACGTCCGGATGATCTGCTGGCCGAGTCGCAGGTGTTGTGGATCCAGAGGTCCGAGGGGGTCCAGCCATATAACGAGCTCCGACAGCGCATATGGCATGTACGAGTGCACGAGATGGGGTTTGCGAGTCGGGTGAGCTTGAACCATGCTTCTTGAATGATGCACGAAGGCTTCGTATATGAAATATCCTCGATGAATGGGGATCATTTGAGATGTAGGCGTCTAGTCTGAAAATGAATGAGATGTCAGAAGGACTCGGGGTAGACTTCACCGGAAAAAAGATCGTTTACAAGCTTTGTAGCTGCTCATACGGAATCTCGTCGCTCGAGCGACTTCTGCTTCGAGTGCGAGTCGGTGCGTTAGGAGCAGAAAGACGAGATTGTTGTCTGGATGGTCCTGCTTCAGGAGCGGGAGCTGCATCGGCACTGGGAACGGGAGGAGGATTGAGAATGCTGGAGGTAGAGACAGGTTCATGAATTGTAAACGTAGTGCTCGCGCGAGGTCGTTTTACCCGCGACTGCGAGTTATCCGAGTTGTCCGCTGTCGCGTCACCTTCCATGGCCGTGTGTCGACGCTTTCTAGAGTTGTTGGCAGCTGTACCTGAGCCTGATGAGGACGGCCGTTTCTTACTGGTCTGTTTCTCCTCATCTCGGGCCTCTTGTAGTTTTAACTGCAGCTGGGCTAACATGATGATGTCGTGTAAGGCAAAGAATTGCCGCGACGCGCCATGATAAAAGTACCAACCTAGGTGGTCCTGTATAGCCTTACTTCTGGCGACTGGGTCGGATATGGTTTCGGGGGCAAAGACTAGGCCTTCTACCGGGTCGTAGTGACATTCTGGGGCCTCCGGAATTCTGAAACGAGCGGAACATTTCATTAGTGGACGTCGACGAATGGAATGCACCGGTGACACGTACATCCCGTCCACTGCCAACTCTGGGGTCTCTTGTATAAGTTGCCACGCTCGAACACAGTTTGTACACTGAGGCTGGGCGGCGTCGCACTATAATACAACGGACAAAGCGGTCAGTGTCGGCGTCGGGTGGGGATTGACGGTACCACGCGGTTCGTTGCAATCCCGCGCACCTTCATTTTCCCCTTCCTGCATTGTAAACACGCCTTGGTGGTCGACCCAAGCCATGAAGGACATCAAAATGCAGTGTAAAGTCGGAGTAGGGATGTAACATCGGAGTAGGGATAAGAGGCAATGACATCCGGGAATCCCGGTGGAGACGGCAAAAGATAAGAGCAACAATAAGCGCCGTTTCGTCTCGCATAGATTCTGATCCTTACTTGGTTTTTCTTCAAGCTGCGTTTCCCGTAGTTTGTTTCCAACAGGGACGGAACCGCAGCAGTTGATGCATTGGTTGTGGACATGATGATCAAAGGGTGGTGGTTGGGTAACAAATTATGAGTCGGATTCTTGATGACGGACAGACGTGCTAGGAGTAGGTTTGAAGCGAAGCATGCACAAACTACCTTGGGGTATTTGTAACTTTGGGCTTGGTAACCTGAAAGAAAAAGTGCTACCCTATCGCTGGACAGGATGCGGACGACTGTCCGAGTGAGGCAGGTCTACCAGGGTCACATGCGACCTTTCACACACAATTACGCCACGGCTTAGCCAGCGCCTCAGACTGAACACCACACTGCTTTGCTCAATGGTCAATAAACAACATTACAACTTGGATAGCATCTCTCATTGAACTCGTTATACTCTATTTTTAGAGTTCGTCTACACATCAAGGACAGTTGGGATCAGATAAAGATCGATGTGTGGAGAAAGCTCGGACGGTAATCTCCGGTCCCGTCTGATCCTTGCCGTGAGCAGATGATACAAGGGCGCTTAAATATGACAATGAGACTAGCGAACGCTCCCAACATGTCACTGACAGTCGCTGACGCGGAAAGGCTCAGCGAGTTCGGCGAGTTCGGCAACAGCCAATGGTTCCTGAGCTGGCCCCGATATTTCACCCACAGGATGTGGGATAGCCACATGTTGCGAGAGGTGGGCTTTCAGCATCGCATTGGCGGGATGGTGCGGCTGCAAGGTAGCTGGGTGATGGCAAATGTATAGAACCTCTTACTGGAATACAGGGATGTGAGCAAGACGTTTGAATGCACCGAACGCGCTATGTAGGTCGAAAAGGTGTCGAGAGAAGATTGAACTCACACCATCTTCAAAATGGACAAAATGGAAGAAGGCTTCAGGGCTCAAGCTTCATTGTGTCATCGCGACTCGCTTCTCAGGATACCAATAAACCCGAGGACTGCGGAGTAAACAAAGCAACTGGCCGATCTTTGCTTCCAGACTTCACGGTAACCAGGGGTGCCAGCCAAGATTCTCCAGGTGGACTGAAGGCTGTGAATAGGACTTACGACTTGAATGAAGAATTATGTTAGCAAGAGTCACAATTCTTCTCAATAAATACTCGGGGTTCCCGGCGGAGACTTCAGGGTTGTCGAATTGTGGCCGAGGAGATGAAGGGCGTGTTTACTTGAAGTCAAGGCGGAGGCGTTTTGTCCTGATGGAGTAGTTGTGCTACTATTTTTAATCTCTAAAAGGATGTTTAACCCTCAAACATGTCTTTTCAACCTGTTTCAAGATGCGGACTAAAGAGATTAAAACGGCTCGAGTGCGAATTCGAATGCACTTCTGGACCCCTGGCTGGTCCTCGTGATGGAGGTATATACACTATTACATGTCTCGGGGCTGGCTATGAGAACTTCGTTGTCCTTCGGAGCGCCGTTACAGTCGTATCAGCTGACTGCAATGGTTCCAAATCGTATGATCCCTTGCCACACGTAGAGCCCACATAGTTGAACAGACAGTGGTGCACAAAGCTACTGGTGCACCATACGACACGATTCGGAGCACAGCCACCATGAGCGACCTCCGGGTCACGACTCTCCTTTGGATGGCTCCTGGAAGCTATGCCGGCCTGGTCGAGCACCCTGCATAGATTTCAGACGACTCCAGACCACAAGTGGTTTAATTCCCGTGCGACTCGTGGTCCCGTCACGTTGCTGATATCTGCCGGCATTGGATAGAGCGATGATCATTGATCTAGTCCACTACGACCGGCACCATTATCTTGTCCAATCCATGTTGAACGGCAAGGTCGTGACCAACCATGATGGGAAACAACTGGAGATAATCCTGTTCATATCATTGGTCGATGGCAGAAGGTGAACGCGGGGATGGGTGCCTGACAGTGTTTACGGTAGAATCGCGGCCCCAACTTTGAATCCCTCCCATCCCGCCATCAATGTCGGATACGCTCACTTTCACTAAATTGGCGAAGACTAATAGTCTGACGCTATCACCGTCACAGCCACTGCAACGGTCGTCATCCACCAAAAGGGACGCCACTCAACTCTCCGGACCCTCACGCAGCGATGAGGAGCAAGCAAGCAGCGCTCGCGAGCGGAAGGATCCCTTCAACTTCTCTGTACGTTCCCCAGGTTCCTGGGCGGATTCGCGCCCTACCCTAATAGGTCGATTCTTTTGTTCATTATCTATTAGACTGCATTGAAAACCGATGCCGAACTAGCCGAAATCCGGCACCGTGGTAAAAAGGGAAAACAGGTCGAACGCTATCAAAGGGAACAAAATGAGGTGAGCCGGACACGGATACTCTTAGTTTGATAAAGCTTCACAAGATGTATTTTCTCTAGCTCATTGGCCAGTTGCTCAAGCCATTGGAGGAGCACACATCAGATGCGAAAGAAGCGGAAGACGCCGCGAAGCTTCCGGTAAGTGGTACCTTTTCTCTGTAGACCTGTGACACAATAGGACTCAAATATGATTAGGTTCGCATCGCAGTCACGACGAGCTTGGTGGCAAATTTTGCATTGTGTGTTCTGCAAAGTACGTAGAACACGTGTGGCCTTGCAGTTTTTTTTTTTGTGAACGAAATTGACTGTATTCTTTCTTGAAGTCTATGCCACCGTTGCATCAGGATCGTTGTCAATATTGGCGGCCGGAGTTGATTCAGTCTTCGATATTGGTGCGAACGTTATACTGGGATGGTTCCACCGAAAAGCAGAGCGGCTGGACGCCAACAAGTGGCCAGTGGGAGGGGAACGCCTCGAAACGATCGGCAACATTACCTACGGTGCATATCCTTATTCCAAGAGTCGATGTTTCAATGGCTGATTGTGAGCTTACTCTTTATTCATAGGATCTTTGTTAGTGACCTCCTCAGACCCAGACAATGGGCGGAATCCGTGACACCGCGTCGGTTTCTTTATTCGATAGGATGGCAGCAGTTAACTTGGTCGTCATCGTGGAATGCTGCCGCGACCTGATCACTTCTCCTGGGGACATGAAATTCCACCTTGTCCCCTTGATTGCGGTTGGTGTTGCTCTCGGTATGGCAAACTCTGTTCCCCTCTCATTCACTAAAATCGAGGCTGAACGAGCTAATTAACAGGGGTGAAATTGGCTCTGTTCTTATACTGCTTCGCTATCCGGAACTCCGATAGTCAAGTCCGCATGCTTTGGGAGGACCACCGGAACGACTTATTTGTTAATACGTTCGGCATGTCATGTCTCCCGCCCGCGCTTTGATATGAATGGCTTATCGTGATGTCAAACCTTTCAGCAATTCTCATGTCTGCGGGAGGTTCAAAGCTCCGGTGGTGTAAGCCCTGTCTTCGCCTTCATACAGCATGCTGTCGTCACCTCATTGTGATTGGCATATTTTAGGGTTGGATCCCTTGGGAGGTTTATTGGTACGTCATCCTTTGCTCATAATATTAGCCCCCTATGTTGGTCACTAAGAAATGCTCACGTAGATCGCTGCAGCCATCATTGCATCATGGATCAAGACCGTCTATGGACAGTTTAAACTCCTGGCCGGTCGGTCGGCTCCTCACGACTTCTTACAGCTTGTGATCTACAAGGCCGCGACGTTTAGCGATCAGATCGAGAAAATAGACACAGTCCGAGCGTACCACGTAAGTGTTCCTGTCCTTCGTCGCCGACAGTCCACATCACCGACCTTCTGTTCTGTTCCATCCTATAGAGTGGACCTGTGAGCCCTGTTCTCTTTGACATTCTTTTTGGGCATTCTCCTAATCGATTTCTGTTTGTGTCGGTAGTCATACTTCGTCGAGGTTGACATCGTCATGCCTGGAGACACCCCCTTATGGCGCGCACACGATCTGTCTCAGGAGATGCAGGACAAGTTGGAGACTCTTCCAGGGGTTGGGCGGGCCTTTGTGCACGTAGATCATGAGACGTCGCATGTACCTGTGAGTCTTTTCGTCATTGATTGCGCACTCTGTGAGTCGCGAGGTGCCTCGTGTTGACCCCCTTTCCTTCCGCAATTTAGGAGCATAGAAAAATTGCTTAGGTTGCGGAAGGAACGGGCATGTCTATATGAATACCACGAATTTTTCCGAATATAGACTTTTGTACAATGGTAATTCTAAGACCAAGCGAGAGATGAATGTGTGATAAGCTGTGCTTGTCAAGTTAGGGGATGAGTGGATCGTGGCGATGGGCTGCCGGGATAGGAGCAATGTATACGGGCGTATATGTAATCAAACACTGCACCTTCCCTTGTTGGCACAGCACCTGGTCGACATCTGAATTCCAAAGACGCCTTTTCCGCTAATCGACCTCCCAATCCCATATCTCTCTACATCCCCTTAGGATGCCTCAAGCACACTCTGTGTCGGGTGACGAGACAGACGATAAGAGAGGTGGTGGCAAATCTAAAGGTCGGTCAACTATAGACCCTGATTAATGAAGTCACCTCAGTACCCAAGCTCACGAAAGCTACGTATACTTTACCTATGAAACCCATCAATGAATGATAGCGCACACCTCAAAGGATGTCTCGCATGTACCTTGCAAATTTTTTAGGGTTGGGTCGTGCACAGCTGGACCAGCATGTCCGTTCAGTCACTCCGCCGCCGAGCCAGGCCAGCACAAGCAGGTCTGCGCGTGGTTCGTCAAGGGATCTTGCAAGTTCGCGCACAAGTGCGCGTTGGCGCATGTCCTGCCCGGTCAGCCGATGAGCATGGATAGGAAAAACAAAAAGGCGGCGCAACAGGCAGGAGGAGGGGCGGCGTCATCGTCTCAACCAGCGGCACAGGGCGGATCTGGTGGGGCAGCAGGTGAAGAGAGTCGAGAGGGCGGTTCAACAACGACGAGCCGAGGTGGGGAGAGGGACCGGCCTCATCGAGACCGGCCTCCCCGCGAACGGTCTCAACGCACGAGGGAGAACGGTGATCGGAACGGTCGCGGTGGAGGGTCGCGAGGAGACCATCCTCTGGTTTCGTCAACAGCGACGCTTAGACCGCCAATACATATCGGGAAAGCACCGACGATATCAGCAGCCGTCACAGCTCCGGCGGTCACTAGCACAACATCTTTCGCGGCTCACAGTGACGAGATCGATCCTGACAAGGACAGAGCCACGGCATCTCTTGAACAACTCCAAGCGCACTCGCATATGCGGCAATCGACTATTACACAGGAAAACGTCGCCCTCTCTGATTACTCGAAAACTCCTTCTGCTACGACCGCGCCACTGCCACCTCAACCATCAACCTCACCCAAGACAGAAATGTCGGCCCCAGGTTCTGGTTCGAGCGTACGTCGATCTGTACCCTTACCGACATCGTCGCCTCGTACATCGAAACACCTACATCACAGCCACGTGCCGAGAGAATCTGACTTCGGCCCCATAGGTTCGCCTTCACGCGCCGATTTGGGTCACGTTGGATCGCCACCTCAATCAGGTGGAGCGGGGCTTCAGAACGACTTTGGACCGATTGGCTCCCCACCAAAAGCGAACCACAGCTTCTCAGCTACGACGAATCCAGGAGTGGGAGGTCTGTCGAGCTTATTAGCAGGTCTTCGTGCAGGGGGCGATTCCAGCGCTGCGCAACATCACACTCTCCAAAATCCGACTTCTTCTAACGGGCGTGATGGCCTGCTGTCACAAACCTCCCAATCAAACCTCCATATGAACGCCACAACGACTGCCTTTGGAACGTCGCCTTTCTCAGCACCAGGGTCTAAGGGACTCTACATGCCCTTCACGGATTCGGCATCATCGTCGGTGACCTCGCAGTCCAACATGCACGCCAATCTCTCTGGAGGGGTAGAATCCAATATTCCCGGATACCCAGCGTCGTTCGCAGGATCTCGGGCATTCGGCTGGAGTGCGAGTGGCCCAAGACGGCCTTCACTACCTGGTCACAACCAGCGCCCGTCGTTGGGCGCGTTATCTGCAGCATCTGGTGTTCTCGACGAAAGTGCATTGGAGGAGGAAGAGGGCGACGGAGAAGAGTTTTTGCCGAGCTCCCTGAACGATCTACTGACCAAAGAGGAGCGAGATCGCCGGTATTCAAGGACAGGAGGGAGGCCACAGGGAGAATCTATGGCTGCACATGGAGGGCAGACGGAGGCTGAGTTTGAAGAACTGGACGAGCCTATGATGTGGAACCAGACCATTCGACGGGTAGCTCAAAACGATAATCAGGCTGTGCAGCACGGTCAGACAAACGACCTGTTCTCGCGCTCTGTTCCAGCTACAAGTCTGCTTGGGAATGTTCGACAGTTATGGCAGAACGAGGCTGCAATGCCTTCCGGCGGTCTTCATACGTCTAACGACATGTCGAATCAGCCACAGCGGACCGGGTTGGCACGAGCGTTGTCGTCAAACCAGACCATGCCTTACCATGCAGAGGAGCTCATGCCAGCAGGCAGCTATGGCCCATCGTCGTCAAGTATACTTGCGAGCTCGCTTGCGTCTAATGCTTCGAACGCATTCTTGAGGTCATCGAGAGCAGGAGCCACTGGACATGACGGTGTAGGAAGCTATGGGGGCGGTGACGTTGGGGTGATGAGGTTCGAAGTTGGCCAGGGATTGACATCGTCCAATGACATTCAGATGGGCGGGATAGCTGCGTCATACAACCCTCAGTCCACCATGTTCCAGCACCAACAACCTTCTCAGCGGACGCAACAGTCACAGATCCACCAACAACGGTCGTCACTATCAGGTCTAACATCAACGCTCATGCAAGCACAAAACCAGTCCAATCAGTCAGCATACCCCATGTACTCTGGACCGGCCGACACGAACGTGAATCTGAACTCGAGTGGGTTCAGTTACATGCACCAACAACAGCAACCTGTACCCGTTGTCCAGCCACATCGTCAGCCTCTAGGGCCGGGTGCGGCCGCGCAGGGCGCTGCCGGGGCTGGTCCAAACACTGGCCTCCGACACGAACCAGGGCAGTCCCTCCCGAGAGGTCTCGGTGCTGGCCTGAGCCGTATTCACTTGGTCCCTGCGATGGGTGCAAGTGTCAGTTCCGGAGTGGGTAGCCCCGGCTCTGGTGTATCGTCCCCAAACTTCCTGGCCAGTCCACCCAGTCACGGATTCGGCGCTCTGAGAAACGGAATGTCGAGCGCTGGAGGAGCAAACTCCGGGTTCATGAGTCCCGGATACAGTTCTGGATGGCCCACTCCCGGTGCAGACTTAAATCCAACCG
The DNA here is from genome assembly GCA_019633535.1 of Tulasnella sp. JGI-2019a. Taxonomy (NCBI): domain Eukaryota; kingdom Fungi; phylum Basidiomycota; class Agaricomycetes; order Cantharellales; family Tulasnellaceae; species Tulasnella sp. JGI-2019a. The sequence continues at coordinate 22,862 of WSUE01000184.1, forward strand.
GAGATAAGCTAGCTTTGAGCTCGACCCCTACCAGGAACTTCGGTTCGGGGTTGACGGCACGCATGGCCGCCGCTCCAGGCGTTACTTCGAATCTGAACAACAGTCGGCCGGTTAACGATCTGCAACCTATTAGGACGCCACTCAACATGAATGTCCCTCGCAGTGCTGGGCCGCTTTGGGGTAATGGTCCTGGAGGTATGGGTGGAAACATGTCTGGAAATCCCCAAGGCGTGGCGAACGACGTTGAGGTGGATGATGGAACACTTTTCAGCATGGATTGAACTACCAAGTGTTCTGATGGTTTGACAGTTGCGAAGACTTCCAACCCGATATATGTATCTCGTTGTGCATCTAGGGGTATAAAAACTGGGGCACGGACTTGCCGCAGACTTGATCTTTTCTGTACTACCTCTGGACTTGGAATGTCGTGGACTCATGGTTCAGGCGATCAAAATGATCGCTTCTGTTTTTGCTGTGCCTGTATACCTTTGGCGATATGTTGTCCTTTACGCAACTTGATCCTGTAGCATCTGTATTTCTAGTTACGCACTGAAGGCAAAATATGGATCTAGATGTTATAATGCTCCAAAGCCGGGCGCCTTACTGGTGACTTCAGCTAGCGCCATCACGCCACTAAACACCAATCTAAATCTATGCACTAACCGTAAGTAATCTTCGAAAGAGTGGGCAGTTGCGAAGATTGGTATAAGGTAGGGGCAACAAGTCAAACTGCACAAGAATATGGCAAGATAGAGGGATTGACGGCTTAAATGTGCAACTCTGGGTACCATACAAGAAGAAAAGTTTGGGAAAGGGGAGTAAAAGGCATGGCTGAATTGAAATAAATTGAGAGAGGAAATATCAAATACTTGGGCACTTCGGGAACTGGGCAAAATCCTTCAACGCCCTGACCTGGTTGGTGCCATTGAAGTGTTCCTCGGTGATTGTGAGTGACGATTAGATTCTATCTCTGGGACGACCGAAACGCTTGATCGGTTTTTGCACAACGTTAACAGCTCCCGAGGGAACACTATCATACGCGCCACTCGCCGCACCTCAATTCATCTCCCGCAAATAATCAATAAACCATAGGTAAAACAAATATGTGATATAATGGGATGAACTACGAGGATTTTATTAGCGTGATATTCTGTGTAGCTCATTGCACCCACCGCCACGGCTTCTTTGCCCTATGAATCACTCCCCGCATAAACCGCATACCGTATGTCAAGGCGCTTTATCACATACTATCAATTCGCGCCGATGTTGAATCTGTGCTCCGACATTCATAGCCGCAGATAGGCCGGGCGTTTGTGGGCTCGAAATCGCTTCGTAGAATAGATTTGGGCCTCTCTCATCACATACAAAAGGGATTCTACACCAGAACTGAATAGATTTGAGAAAACACATTGGTATGTCTACAGGCGTTGGCAACATGACTTCTGGACAACAAGAGTACAGCGCAGCTGCCATATCCAGGTCAAATTCTGTTTGTTTCGCGTACGACTTCATGGGCCAATATACTGGATGTTGACAGAGTTGGCGGTAGGTGTGGTTTGGGTCAGAACCTGACCAGTGGCTGGGGCTACGATGTTAAAGATAGTACCAGCGACCGGGCCCTGTGTCGTACCAGACACTGTGGTAGCTACTGAATTGAGGAAGTCCACGTCCCCAAAGTTGGCGAGAGGCACCGCAGCACTGGTGTTCGTATAGCTCCCGACAATCCACTTCGCGGAAAGTCGGCAGAGCGGATTTTTCGGGACTGAGAGTGTCACGCTACCCGTCTGGCCATTTGAGAGATTTTGAACCACTGCGGTGCCAGTGGTCGGGCTCGTTGTGGTAACGTTGACCAGGATCGTGTCTCCCGCAGCGATAGTGAGGCTGGTGAAGAAGACTGGTGCATTCGGATACCACTGGTAGAACCCTATAGATTTGGTGAAGAGTTTATGACATGAAGGCACAATCGGATGTGCGGTTGGCTCACCGTTATAAGAGACAACACCGTTGACGATATCGAGGCTTACACCAGCCCGGAAATCCGCGGATAAACACGTCTTGTAGCCATCGATCCAACCCAGGCAGCAGCACCAGCGAGGCCGGAAGTTTGAGGTTGGGGGTACGCTATTTTAGGGACAGCGAACTGGCCAGTAATGGCTGTATATTGGGTCTGCAAACAAGAAGGTTAGGGAACGTGGTCACGACTTGAATGCTTAATACATACAGACTGCAAGACGGAACCCGCCCAGTTGTTCCCAGTATATGGTCCATAGGTGGGGGTAGCAGAAGCGACAGCAGCGAGGAGGTTTCCGATGAGGGCGAGAGCGTAGACCATGGCTATGCTGGGGGGTATGAAGATACAAATGGTCGAAAGACGTTGGATAGTCGACTCGAGGAGGGGACTGAAGAAACCAAGTGTGGTACCCCAACGATCTCTTTATACACATTCCAGGGTAACAGAGTATATGCAGTGTCGGCATCCCGACTGTCAATCCCTTAGGCCCTCGTCTTACGCCCGCATATCGGGGCTCCAGAGTCGGCGCGATATCGGTCGCTAAATAAGAAATTATCAGTGTCAAGGCTCAGCCGACAGCTAGGCGAGGGCCGAAGCAAGATGCAGCCACCGAGCAATCGAGAAACATACGCTTCTGCCCCCTCGAGGCCTTTTGAGGGGGTATAATATTGAGCCGGAAAGAAGATAACCCAGATATAGATATCACTACTAGACTCATGATCAGTCCAGATATCGAGTGATCCAATGTGGGGCGAGCACGCCATTCGGCGGTCTTGGACTTTCACGAGATGTTCCGAAAACAACGGGCTTCGAAGTCTGCATCGATCGGCGTATGGTAGAACCGGCAAGCGAGCGCCACATTACTCTTCCTCTTGGTTAGCCCAAAAAGGCGATCCGAATCCGGGGGAGATGCGATCGCCTAGCTAAGGTTACTGCGGCATCCAAAGTCCACAGTTAAACTACCTGGCGCGCCAGTATGTTTTGCTGCCTACGTGCTTGTACGCCGATTGAAAGCTGTAGCAATGTGTCCAGCCAAGTTCAAGAGATACAACTGTGATGCTGAAGGCCATGCCATGTGACCTCCGACGAATCCGTTGGAGAATTGATCGACTTGATCGAATGTTGATGAGTTGACCGAGTCCAGTAGCCATCTCCCATTTCACAGTGCTCGACCCGGACCGGCATAGCTAACGGTGCTGAATGAACACTGATGAGCACTGGGGAGTACCTCCGACGTATCGAAGACGAATGCTGCGTGGGCTGGATTGGCATGGATTGGTGAACTCCCATACTAGACACTAATTCTTCCGCAGTACGACCGCCTTGATCGTCAACCCTGTAACTATCTTGTGCCTAGGATTCAAAGAGTTGAGGCCTTCTGGGATACTGGTCGTGTGCCAGGAGAGGTCCCATCGGCCAACTTTGTGGCTTGAAGTACTTCCGACAGAAGCCCATTCTATCTATATCACCTCACCGGGGTGAATCAAGAGCGGAAACTGGCACAATATGCGCCTCGGGCCGCCGAATGCCACCTAAGTCAGGAGGATATCAGAGACTTGATTGCGGTTATGTGGAATCGGAATAATTTGTGAGGCGGTATGCGTGTGTATCGTGACTTTGTTGTGTTGCCTATACATTCCGGTCAGCGCCAAGTCGGCAGAATGATAAGGAAGTGTGCAAACCTTAACAGGTCCATGAACATGGGTTTGCCGGGGGGTGGGGATATATTAGATATCCCCGGCCGTCGTGTCGCGACGATTCAACCTGTGATGAAGATATTGAAATTTTTTGTTTCCCTCGGTCTGTGTTGGTGCGGTTCGAGCTTCAATTATCCAAGCAGTGGCGTTCTAGTCCCCAATATGACCGCCTAACGATGAGATTTGTATTTGATTACATGGACAGACCGCAGCTATTTGATATCAAATAGTAAGTTCTTGGTGCCCTATGAACAATATGCATAAAATATAAACTCTTTACCATCATATTCCGATATACTGCTGCCCGTTTATGGGTGTGGGTATATCGAAGTGAGCGTCCGTAGTACCTTCTCATTTTTCGCACAAACGAGCTCACTTTATCGGAGATGCGGGGATCACCGCTGTGACCCTCGGGATCTGCCGGACTGCGGGTCGAATTTCGGGAGGTCACCCTCGGCGATCGGGAGAGTGCTATTGGCAATTCTGGACCGGGCCCTACGACTACTGGTCGGCAAATATGTCTTCCAGCGTACCTTGCCATCGTAGGACCAAGGAGAAAAAGCACCAACAGCGATGAGCCCGGAATATTGAGCCATATCCTGGTAGATCTTAGCACATTCGTAGAACCGCGGCAAGGGCTCTAATCCGATATGTTGTCAATGGCGATGGTCGATCTACACCGAAGTTGGCGGTGCTCTGACCTAGTGTCTTTGAGTGGACGATTGTGAACACTTGACTATTCTTCAAGATTTCAACGGGTAAATGGGGGTGGGCTTGGGAGTAAACCAACCAGTACTTTCTCAGGCCAAAGAAATTGTATCAATCTATCGCCCCGAGTTCTTCTAATTGGCGGCGTTTATAGGCCATCCCTCCGGGGTGCCCTGAAGAAACGTTGAATTCTCCAGTTTCTGTAGCGGATCAGACTGAGCGGAGATCATGACAAACATGGACCGACGGTGGTGGACAGACCGCGCATCACCGTCCGAGCGGTCACCAATGACCTTATCCAGCGAGGAAGCCACGAACGGATCAGTCAGGGACGAATTAGTAGCAATTTGTGAGCTGAGGTGAGTTCGAACGCGAGACGAGGAGACTATCCATCATATGACTTCATCCTTTTCGGGGGTTTAGACGAGGGTCCCAGGTGTAGGCCCCTTCGGCGTGCAAAGGGAAAGAGGAATCCAGGCAGAGCGAGGAAGGCACGAGGTCGGTGAAACGGGCGCTGGAACCCGGGGTTGTGAGGATAATCGTAATCCTTGGCCTCGACCGCGAGCTCATCCCACAGTGGCTGGGGGGATATCACAGCTTGACTACCAAACATTATTTGCTTCAATCGCGCCGAAGATAGCGTGCCAAGTCGAAATAGGGGGAGACTAGTGGGAACTTATCCACAATGAAAGTCAAAGCCATCAAGCATATGAGTTCTCCGCAGGTGTGTTTATTTTTGGCAGCCTAATCATGACGTCATCATGAGTTGGTGATTTACATAAAACAGCGAAAATAATTGCCGACTACGACTTCAGACGGTTTCGCTGTGTCAATTCGAAGAGTGTCAAGGCGCAGCAGGCGGCGCGCATGACCATCAACGTCATGGACTGAAAGACCGCCCCCACCAAACCATCCTATTTCGGCCTTCTAACTTCACAAGTCGTTGTAAAAAGTTCTTGATGCCCTCAAAAGAAATCAGGTCTGGATCCCATCCATATCCTACCCTTGAGACTCACAATGCTCGTTTTAGGAGCAGCCACAACGCGCGTCAGTGCCTGAAACAAGGCCAAGGTGATGGGCGCTTCGAATAGTGCAACTGAGACGCAACAGAAGCTCTATGACGCCATGGATGAAGACGTGAAGGCAGACGCCGGGACTAAACGAAACAAGGATGAGGCCGAGCTTGATGAAGGCAAGAAAAAAGATCACAGCACTCGTACGCAAGATAGGGCAGCGCCAAAAGACACAAAGGGAGAAGAGCCAGCCACAAAGAAAGCCAAGGTCTCAGACGCCCAAGAGAAGAACGATGAGATAACGCACGATGGCGCAAACCTCATCGCCGAACCAACGAATGGTATCCTGGAGTGAGCCAACATCTACTTCTATTATCACACCAAGGTTGATTCTGCTACGGACGGTACGACTCCGGCGTCCATCGATGACGTCCCTCCCTCGCCCTGACGACAACGCGAAGAGCAAAGGCCGGAAGCAACCCTTCCGATTCTGGTGGTGGGAAAGAAACGATTCCCTGACTCTTCGAAGGGCAAACGCGAAGTCTTCTGGTCTACAGTCAAAAAGGTTGGTAAGGATTCTGTAAAGGAGAAGCTGGGTCATGCAGAGGGTGCATTGGGAGAGAGGAATTATTTCATCAAGACTCGAGGTATGGGAACAATATACTTGAGCCATGCGACTCGCTTATTGACACTCATAATAGGTGATAGGCATGTCAATCCTGCACGGGTCGCTGAGAGGGGTCACTACTCATTATTCTCCCCCCATACCAAAGACTCCTTCTCAACGCGCTGCGCATCTCATCTACTTCCTCACTAACCCTGCCGAGGCCGACTTGGGTTGCATGCAGAGGGAATTGTCCATATACTCCTCGGGGTCGCAGGTAAGCACAGCCCTTGCTGATCATATCAGGCCAACAAAGAAAGGTGAACCCCTCCTTTCGTTTGTCTAGGTTCGAAAATCCGACTTCAAGTCAGAACCCTCCTGGTGTTGTGTTGTTGCCGAATAAGCGTGCAGACTACCCAGAGGAAGTGATCGAGCAAAAGTTCGGAGGGGACACAGATCATGGGGAAAGTGGTGGGAGAAAATCTGCCGCTCCAAACCCTGTGGGTTGTTGGACTTTGTTGGGACAGAGGTTATTGATCGAGGAGAAGAAAGCGAGTGCGACGGCCTCTTCAGGACCCTGTCACTCCACAGCATTGTGTCATGATATGTTCTTGACATATGTCCAAGATAACACCCCCGATTGTCGTCGACAAAGCTGCTGTGACTCGATCCTTTTACATGTAGCAACACACCGCCATGCAAAGGTAGATATCTTGTATAAATAAACTTTTATAAAAGACTAAATATTCTAAATATCCATGGTTAAGCCCTATTTAGAATAAGCTCAGAGAGTTCGTTCAGGAGGATGGGTCTTAGGAGTTAGGTTTGACCCCACGGCGAGCGAAAAGAACATGGGACCTGTAGGATATCGTGTCGCGCCGCACAATTGACTAGGCAGCGGGAAACGTCTACTGGAATTGAGCCTAGATACAGTTAGGAACAGTGGCTTTCATATGTTCTAGTGTCAACTGTCCACCCGATCCTTCGATTATTCTTAGCCTCAATCAAGCCTGCAGGCTATATCCCCATTTCAAATGAATCAATTGTACCCTCACTCAGGATTGTCTCATCGAAGTTCACAAGGACTGATCGTGGTGCTGACAGGGACCAAACATTTCACAAGGTTCTTCAACGCCATGGTCTGTGATCCAATATTCACGGCCGTAGATAGGCTGGGTGTTTTTAGACTCAGAATCGGTGTGTAGAACAGATTTTAACCTCTCTTGCCACACCAAAAGGGTTTTTACATTAGAAATGAATACGATTTGAGAAAACACACTGGTGTGTCTACAAGCCTTGGCGACGTGACCTCTGGACAACAAGAACACAGCGCAGCCACTACATCCAGGTCAATTCTATTTGTCTCACGTCTTTCTCCCCTCAGATTCATGGGCCAATGTACCGGATGTCGACAGAGTTGGCGGTAGGTGTAGTTTGAGTCAGTACCTGACCGGTGGCTGGGGCTATGATGTTAAAGATGGGACCAGCGACCGGGCCCTGTGTCGCACCAGATACTGTAGTGGCTACTGCATTGAGGAAGTTCACATCCCCAAAGTTGGCAAGAGGCACCGCAACGCCAGTGTCCGTATAGGTCCCGACGATCCACTCCGCGGACAGCCGGCAGAGCGGGTTTTTCGGGACTGATAGTGTTACGCTACCCGTCTGGCCATTTGAGAGGTTCTGAACTATAGCCGTGCCAGTAGTCGGGCTCGTTGTAGTGACGTTGACCAGAATCGTGTGTCCCGCGGCGATAGTGAGGCTAGGGAAAAAGACTGGTGCATTCGGATACCACTGATAGAATCCTATAGTTTCGATGAAGAGTTATGATATGAATATACATTTGGCTGTATGTTTGAGTTGGCTCACCGTTGTAAGAGACGACGCCGTTGACAATATCGAGGCTTACGCCAGCTTGGAAATCCGCAGATAAACACGTCTTGTAGCCGTCGATTCCAACCCAGGCAGCCGCGCCGGCAAGACCAGAGGTCTGAGGTTGGGGGTATGTTATTTTAGGGACAACGAACCGGCCAGTGATGGCTGCATATTGGGTCTGTAAATGGGAGAAGATTCAGAAATTGTCGTCACGACGTGGACGCTTAGTACATACAGATTCCAAGACAGAGCCCGCCCAGTTGTTCCCGGTGTATGGTCCATAAGTGGGGGTAGCAGAAGCGACAGCAGCGAGGAGAAGGTTCCCGATGAGGGCGAGAGCGTAGACCATGGTTATACTGGGGGGTATGAAGCTAAAAGCGGTCGAAAGACGTTGGGTGGTCGACTCGAGGAGGAGGAGACTGAGGAAACTAAGTGTGGTACCCTAACGATCTCTTTATACTCATACCAGGGTATCAGAGTATATGCCAAGTCGGCATTCCGGCATCCAGCTCATCATGTGGCAGGTCCTCGATATTACTCCCGCATATCGGGGCCCCAGAGTCGGTGCGATATCGGTTGCTAAATAAGAGATTAGCAGTGCCAAGGCTCATCCCACAAACAGGCGAGCGCCGAGACAAGATGTAGCTACCAATCTGTCAAGAAACATATGCTTCTACGTCCTCGAGACCTTTCGGGGGTATACTATTGAGCGAGAAAGAAGATAGCTCAGACAGAGATAGCACTTACTACTAGATTCGTGATCAGTTCGCATATCGAGTGATCCAACATAGGGTGAGCACGTCCTTCAACTGTCTTGGACTTTCGCAAGATGTTCCGAAAACAAAGGGCTGCGAAATCCGAATGTATTGGCGTGCGGTAAGTCTGGCTACTCCTCCTTTTAGTCAGCCCCCAAAAGTGATCCGAATCCGGGGGAGACGCGGCCACCCAGCTAAGGTTGTTGCAACATCCAAAGTCTGCGGTTAAACTACCTGGTACACCAGTATGCTCTGTTGCCCCCTTGGCCTTTACATTGATTAAAAGCTATACCAACGTACTTGCCCTAGTTCACTGTGATACCGAATCCATTGGAGAATCTATCGGCTTGATCGGTTGATGATTTGGCCGAGTGTCCGCCCGAGGCCCAGTAGCCACCCCGGTTTTCAGTGCTCGACTCGGACCGAAAAGGCTCACGGTGCTGAATAAGCACCGGTAACGACTAGGGAGTATCTCCGACGAGACGAAGCTTCTGACATATTGAAGACGAACGAGCGCTGCGTGGGCTGTACTGGCATGGATTGGCGAACTCCATACTAAATGCTAGTTCTTCCGCAGTGCGACCTTCTTGATCGACAACCATGTAACTATCTTGTGCCTCTGGTTCGAAGAATTGAAGCCTTCTATGATATTGGTCGTGTGCCAGGAGAGGTCCCACCGGCCAACTATGTGGCTTGAAGTACTTCCGACAGAAGCCCATTCCATATTATCTCACCAGAGAAAATTATGGGCGAAAGGTGGCACGAGATACGTTTCGGGCTGCTGAATGCCAGCTAAGCTGGGAGGAAGATATCAAAGGCGTGATTGCGATTTTGTGGAATCGAGAGTAATTTGTGAGACGATGAACGACTGGATCGTGACCTTGTAGTATTGCTTATACATTCCGATCAGTGCCAAGGCGGCAGAATGATAAGGCAAAACGTGTTGAAGTTCGGTGTGCGAACCTTAACACCAAGGTCCATGAACATGGGTTTGCCAAGAGGCAAAGTCCTGGCCGCCGCAAAATCTGTTCCCTCAGTATGTGTTGGTGCAGTTCAGGCTTCAACTATTCAGTTAGTGGCGTTGTAGTGCCCTTAACTATCAATTTGGTCGCCTAGTAGCTCGTTGATGAGATTTCTATTTGATTACATCGACAAACTGCAGCTTGTTGATGTCAAACAAGCTTAGTAAGTCGTTAATACCCTGCGAACAAATGTACATAAAAATATAAACACTTTAGCATCATTTTTCTATATGCTGCTGTCTGTGGCGCTTATGAGTGTGGGGATATCGAAGTGAGCGTCCGCAGTATCCTGTTCATGCTTCTCATGTTTCGCACAAACGAGCTCACTTCATCGAAGATACGATGTGCAAGGATCCTCGGGATCTTCCGGACTGTAGGACTGTAGTACCTGACCTTCGATCGGGAAAGTGCCATTGGCAATTCAGGACTCGTTCCTTTGTATGGTGAGATTTCCAGCCTGGGCCCTACGATAGTGCCTTGGCACATATCATGCCGTCATGGGACCAAGAAGTAGGAAGCATACTGATTTAGTCAAGAATATTTAGCCATAACCTATCAGTAGTGAGCACATTCGTAGAACCCCAGTAAGGAACTCCATCCGATGTGTTGTCAATGACAATGCTTGATCTACGTGGAATCTCATGATATGATATCAAAGCTCAGACCATGGGCTATTTACCAGCTTTCAGCGGGTGATTGCGGACGCGCTCAACGGGGGCCTGAGAGTAAATGAATGCAGACCTTCTCAGGCCAAAATAACTGTACCGACTTCATCTGCTTGGTTGCATTAGTAGGCCATCCCTCCGAGATGCCTTAAAGGAGCGTCGAGCTCTACAGTTTCCGGAGCAGATCAGACTGGCATCATCGTCCGGGCGGTCACAAATGACCTTATCCAAAAAGCAAGCCACGAACGGAGCAGTCAGGGACAAATCAAGGTAGTAGCCATTTCTGAGCTGAGGTGAGATCGAACACGAGACAAGGAGATCATGCATCATATGACTTCATCCTTCCCACCAAATATCCCCGGGAGCTTAGATGAGGGTCACGGACGTAGGACTCTTCGGTGTGCAAATGGAAAGAGAGATCCAGATAGAGCAAGAAAAGGACAAGGTCGGTGGAACTGGGGCTGGAATTTGGGATTACGAAGAAGAATAGCAATATCTGGCCTCCTCGACCGCGAGCCCACTCCGCAGTGGCTGGGGGCATGGGTACCATAGCTTGGCTAACACTATTTGCTTCAATCGGCCACAACCGAAGATAGCCCACAAAGCCGAAATAGGGGTAGGCTAGTGGAGGCTCACCCGCAATGCAAGTCGAAGCAATCAAGCATACGCATACGATCTCTTCCGTTAAGCGAGCGACAACGGGAGCCTATTCATATTCCAGAAGGAAACCTGATCACATTGCCGTCTTTTGCGACTCTCGACTTACGCTGTGAAACAGTCCTTCACGATGTGATCGCGTTCTGCGACGATGATATCAGCAAAGCCAGGCTCATCTCTGAACACAGTCTACGAATCACTTAACTAACTGTACACCATCCAAATGATCTGTGCTGTCGAACCCATGAAGAAGAAGCTTCAACTAGGCCTCCGTAATCCGATGTGTCGTCAACATGATCCGTTTCATCGTAACGTCCCCCGCAGCAATATGAATGACAAAACATTAAATTATCGAAGCCAATCTACGATTCCGGTGATGAGTACTCGAACCAACCCCCAAATATCATTTCGTGTTTCCTCATCATTGGTAGCGCCGCCGACTCGCCGCCATATCCTGGAGTACAGTTCGGCACGATATCAGCCCTGGGAATCTCGCCTAGACTGGCGGCCAGCTCACGCTCTCGAATGAGTATTTAATTGAAGCTGCGAGTGAATCTGTAGAAACAAAATACATAGGAGTGAACGTTCAGAAGAGGCCACTTTACAGCCACCCCGAGAATCGAGAGAGGATTTGGTAGTGATAATGATTATAGCGAGAAAGATTGCAAGAAGATGGATGATGATAGTAGCTATGCCTATCGGATGCTGAAGCTCTGAAGGATCGCCACCAAGCATACCGCGCTAACGACGTAGAAGCCGAAGGGTGATCCGCTAGCGCTGTCTTTGATGCTGAAGGACCAGAGCTATGGTGTCCATATTGGAAGGGAAAAAGTCAGTATACGTATGAGCTTAAGGTGAGATCGTCTGCATACATAGCCGCCGATTATCTAGAGATGAAGGTGGTCGCAGTTTTCAATTGCATGTTGACGAGCCAAGAGCCCTTTGAAACAACTGCTTACTGGTCCAATGAACCTCATCAATGCCACAGTACTCTGCCCTACCGAATTCGAGAGGCTAACAAGGTGAGGCGGTGACACTGTTGGGAGGCCGCAGCATCGTTCAGCAGGAATCTTTGAGAAGTTAAACAAAATGATGTACAAAATGCTCACTATAGTTCAGTATGATCGTGATCGCGGTGTAAACGAATGTGATCCCACAAAACCGCAACGCTCTATGGAAACCAAGGAGGAATTATTTTAGGCCGGCATTGAAATCTCAGATTAAATGTCAGGGATCTTACGTGCTGATAGTCAATAATGTCATCACAAGCAAATTCCCACTCTCATTCTCGTTGACAAAGACGCGATAGAGGCAAACGCTCAGATATGAGGGAATGAAGAGGGCAGAACCTAAGACGCGATACGCTCAACTCCAGTCTGCTTTCAGATCGACTCAAGTTAGATTCGCTCTCACCTATGCGGAACATGGCGAGATGGCTCCATGGACCTCGTGGTGGTCTAGAGGAGGCAATAAGTAACCAAGATTCAATTAAGGCTGGGTCGAGGGAGTCAAGCCACGTACCCGACGTTCCTATGGGCACCATGAGAAACGAACCTTTCAGTGACATTTTAAGCTGGTAGTACAAACGAGTCTGCACTCACGGGTAAAGATAGAATTGATAGAATACCTGCACTAGGCACATCAAGGCGACTAGGACAGTGTCAATTAAATATCTGTTATTACTATAAAGTAATATTATGTCGACTGACTCAGCTGTGCGAAGTGCCCCGCGTTCAAGCCTAGGCCACCCATCTCGTACGGGCTAATCATGACAAAATCACATCCTCAGATTTTGTTTTACACACAAAATATACGACTTACGATACGAGATACGTGAGGAAGTATTGATCGTGCACCTCCTGGCGACCATGAGTTTGTCAGAAGGCTGATGGACTTCAAACAGGTCTCAAAGGTTGATAGGATTGACTCACATTATGCAGCGCCAAGATCCCGTACTGGAAAATGATGATAATAGGAAGTTGGCCCCACGGCGAAGGCTCTGGCTTCACCAGCGTATGGGTCGATGTATTCACGTTCCCGTAAGTCGCAGGAGAAGGTAAGTCGGTCATTGCTGTTCCTTCTGTGATCGCAGACAAATACTGGTTGTGACGGCGCATGACCCGGTCATCATCGTCCGCTTCAGCATCCACCAGGTAAGTTGAGGCTGGCGATTGCTGGGCGAGAGCTGGAAGAGTCGCCAGACCAGTATTCTGAAATATCGTGGGCAGGGTGACTAGATTCGACGATATTGAGCCTCGGCGGGTGGGACCACGAGAGCCTATGACATACTCTCGGCCAAGGGACCCCGGTTGCACCAATGGTGTGGTGAACTCCTTAAGGGACCTTCTCGGACTGATCCTGTTGATCGGACTGAATCCTGTTGATGGAAGAAGGAACGCGCGATTGGGCCTATTGGCAGAGATGGCTGACTGTGTGAGATCTGCGAGCGGCTGCCGAGGACTGATCGCGTCCACTCTGCCAGATCCTCCTCCCCGACCTCCAAGGGTGCGATTATTCCCTCCCATGGCAGGTGTTGCCGGTGTGAACTCTTCTTCATCCAGGCCGAACACAGAGTCTAGTTCATCCGGGTTACGTCCTGGAGTATTTGGGAGATCTCTCGCTGTGTAGGCGGGCGTATCTTCAAGGAAAGGATCTTCATTATCCGCATTGATAGCGGCTGCCACCCATAGATTCGCCATCGACGTGACGCTACCCGGGTTGGCTAAACCAAGTTCCAACACCGGGCATCAGTGCTAAAGCAATCGGTGTAACACAAACTACCAGTGAAAGCCTACCTAGCAACAGTCTCTGAGCAAGATTGAGATCCCCCACATCGTCCTCTCCTCCACCCTGTCCCATCAGCCGGCGACGCTGTCGCGTCGATGCACCACTCCGCCCTCCTAGCGTACTCGCTAACCTGCTTCGCATAGTCTGGGGGGAACCGTGAGGTAGAGTCCTTGCTATGGTCAGTCCTGTATTCGGAGCAGAAATTGCCCGACCCCCTGCACCACCGCTAGGCGTCCCGTTGACAGAAGGTGGAATTGATTCCTGGTAGTGCGCATCTCTAACCCTCCTGGCGAAATAACCAGAAAACTTCTTTTGAACGAGTTTCGTCCGTTCCGCCACGCGTTCCATGATGTTATTGTCTCCAGGGGTCGTCGCGAGATCAAGTTTATCGCTGCCGCTATTTGGTGTTTCGGCAAGTTCGGCTACAACTGGGAGCGTCGAAGTTCCACCCTCCTCATCCGTTTGTAGTCGTATAAGGCCCTCGCGAGGTCCACCATCCCAACCTAGGAACAAAGAGAGAACAGCTCCAGTGAAGGTGATACTAGCAGAAATCCCGCAAGGCAGGAGATATGGATATTCGACGAAGATAGGGAGGCTCCCGATACCGTTGGGCCACTTATTTACGGGGCTTTCAAATGCACCACCAACGATGGCCCCTGTATACGAAGGTAAGTTATTTCTTATCTTTACGGTTATAGGACGTAGAGAAATGTAAACGCACCCGCAACGCCTCCGAAACCCCAACAGAACCCGATGATGGAGTAGGCAGTTGCCTCGTTCGTGCCATCCGTAATATTCGTCACAGCACCTCTGGCAACACCGAGCGACCCATTGAAGACTCCTTGCAGTAGTCGGATGGCGACTGCCTCGTAATAGGTTGTCGCCGTTCCGAACGCGAGACATGTCAGGGCGTTTCCCAGCAAAGAGATACCGAGCACAGCTCGACAGCCGTACTTGTCCGCAAAGGCGGCCCAGAGGATGGCTGTGAGGAACTGGGTGATGAAGAACATCGAGACTGTAGTACTGCGTTTTCAGACTTCTCCATTGACGAAGCGAATGAAAGCGGGACATACCTAGGAGCCCTGTCTTGTACCCAACGTCATCCGGAGGTATTCCGAAGCCTATTGCCGAAAGACTAGTCGTTCAGCAAGTGCTGGAATTCTCTGATCCTAGCTTACACACCTTCAACCATAAAAAGTAAGAACGGTGTGCATACATTCGCAGATAGGAATTCTCCCAGAATGGCCTGCAGATGTGGAGCTATGTTAGCGCTCATCCCGCAGAGAAATTTTCAGCTGTACTAACGATTGACAAAACAGTCATTGGAATAATAGGTAAGGGTGTGCTGCCTTGTTGAGGCAGCGCACTGGGTATCGGCGGCTTGCCATCCTCTTCACTTCCTTGATTAGATTCCGCTGGGACCGGCCGATTCGTTTGGTGGTATGACCTGCTTCCGAATGACACTCGAGGTATTTTTCTGTGCTGCGGCAATGGTGAATCTGGATCGAAAGACGTCTGTGACCCTTGTGCAGGAGACGGGGGGACTCTGAGCGAACTCTGGGGAGGCGCGCCGGTCGACATGAGTGGAGGTTGACCGGGGGACTTGAAGAGCTGTATGGTTACAAAGGGTATTGTGCAGATGATATATGCCCTCAGTTGATGTTCCACTCCTATAAAATTTTGAAGTGAAGATCGATGGTTGCTCAAGCAACCTCGATTGGCCTGGGGCCGACGAGCAATTTGGCGTTACACCGCGCACAATACGCCAGTTTAGGGTCCTTCTCCATTCGCAAAACGGCCTCGGATACGGGACCCGAGGCCGGGAAGCGTTTTGCAACTGTAAAATCCAATTGAGATGGTTGAGATGCCGGGGCGTGCACCCGAAACAAACATGTCTGTTATTGTTTGGACACGTGAGCATGTTACAATCACCTGACTTGGAAAGCTTAACACAGGCAGTCCAGAATCCTTTAATAATCCTGGTAGCCAATCACACTTCGTAGTCCTGGTCGATGACGAATACTGAGAACTTTTCGCGCCTCGATCGACGCATCCCTGGGCATCACAAATTTAATCGCATACCGTATTTGGCGAGAAGTATTTGGTACGGCCCGAATCCAGTCCTATTTTGGCTTGGGCCACCGGCTTTGCTCGCCCACGACCAAGCCTTGTCGCAATCGCTTAAAGGCGCGAGGGAAAGGAAGTTCCCAAAGACTTCGCGCATTTCTAGGCGGTAGTGCCAACGGGAGGCGGGAATAGTGTCGAGCCTAGCTTCGGAACACAGGATTGTCTTTATAGACTTCTTGGGTCACCTGCAGCTGGTTTAAAGGCGTTCAGAATATATATCGGCGCGTGTACCGTGAGAGTGCGCTCGCAGTTAAACCATATCTGGAAATAGGTAGCATATCGAATCAGAGTAGGCGAAAGTTAGGAATCAGTAGGGAGCATGCTTGGGAATCAGAACAAATCTCCAGAAAGCTCAAAGATCCACCAAGGGTCAGGAGGATCACCAAAGAGAGAGGGTCAGTAAAGAAAATAATAGCATCGTTCGGGATCTGCTAGCGCAACGGTAGTAGATCGATGATTCATTTCGAGGCATATCATGAAGACTTTCTACTGGGATTCTCTAAAACGTGGGTGATGCGGGTCCGGTGGGAGGAGGGGAGGGGGAGATTAGAGGCTGCCGAAGCATAATGAGTTGTCTTGAGGAACACGGGCACGGACTTGCTGTCCTGAAGTGAAGGAGTATGGCGAAAATTGGAATGAACCAGAACACTTCTGCGCATCCAGTGGTTTGGAGGGAAGGGGGAATTCACAGTACGATGTATCCAGGAGGGTTGATGTTGATATGACACGGCATAACTCATTCCGCCTATAACAAGATATCCTTGTTTTCTGATATACTGTCGGCCCATAATACGATAGTTAAATCCATATTAATTCAAAAATGCAGGTTTATACGAGTGAGGAAAGCCGGGCTGCACACAGTAACCACCAATCAACCTTCGTTGTGGTAACAAGAACAAGAGTCCGGCTGTACCAATTCAGTGATCCCATCAAGGACATAAAGGGCGTTATAGGGGGTGGCGGGTTCAAAGAGAGCCCTGGGCATGGTAGTTTCTCTGGAAAACAGAGACACAATCCGCTTTCCATGAATCTTCAATGATGTGCGGTATACCAATGCTCCAAAAACGCAAGACCCTGCACACAGCCGTTCGCCTGGATGGCACCCTCGAGACGCATGGTCGATTCGACCTTCGGCGGGATCGAATGCCACCTTCATCAACACATGATCGTACGAATTTCTCGTCCTTGGATGAAACGTTCATCCTGAAGCCCATAACCACTTCGATGTCTTTGCTCATTAAGAGTAGATTTGAAGCTATAAGTTCTCGTAAAGCAGAGCAAGGCAAAGCAAAGTCACAGTAGTCTGCAAAATTTATCGGGCTTGGTGTCTCAGGGTCCGAATAATCTTGTGAAAGTGGTGTGGCACCATGACCTGACCCCAAACGGGGTACGATACCAATTCGCGAGCTTTTATTAGCCTCCCACGTGCACATTGGGTCCCACAGCGGAGGTTCCGAGAGGGCTTTTGGGAGAAGCGGCCCAGTAGCTTCGCTTTTAAACTTCAACATGTCTGGACAAGGGTATATCGAAAAGGAACTACAGCTAAATACGAAAGCAGTCGTAATTGAAACGTCGACCTGACAGCAGAGAATGTGTCGTACATATGATGTCATAAAAGAGGGAGGGGAGGGGATCGAAATTCATGCTTTGGCTTTCGGCTTGGATGTGCACCAGTCTCTGTAAGATCTTTGAATGAAACGCATGCTGCTTTTCAGCGGCTGCAGATGCATACATATCGGGTTAGAAAGGACGCGTGCGGGTTGGATCTTTGAGCACGGAATCCTCGCACCTGTGATGAAAGCAGGGCTCTCCCGGGCTTCTCTTTTTCCGTCGGCCATCCAACCTGTCCGTCCATCGCTGCAGGGCACCACCGTTCGACTAGGACCTCTTCGTCGAGCATTGCCGCGGCGTCGAGCCACGGTGGCTCGGGTGGTAGCCATCCATAAGGGTATGCGTCTGCTGACGAGCAGAATGGACGTTGAGGATGATACGACGATGGCGGAGTCCCCACCATCAACGGCCCGTAGAGGTAAGGATCAGCAGAAGAAAAGAAGGAGAGGTCGCTCGCCAGCGAGTATTGTGAATGAGTGGATATAGGGGATTGCTGGGGCGATTCGGAGAGGAAAGCGTCCAGCGGCTGACCGTTGAATGCCACCGTTTGCAACTCCATTTTTTTATGATTGCTGGAAGGAATTTATGCGGTGGCACGGTTCGTACTTGAATAATTGTGCTACTTGAATATATACAAAAGCTAGCTTCACTGGCCTTGGACATCGAAAAATCGAGTCGTCAAAAGAGCGACTTTGGACCAGAACCCGTTGCTAGATGCGATTTCCCGATTCATCGAGGGTGTTGCGAAGTGGAATGTGGATGTGGACGCAGACACAAGGCCACCGATTGTACCTTTCCTAAGCACCTGCCCTTCATGGTGGAGGAATGTAGTGGCAGACATAGGACTAGCATCCAGTGAGCCCGTTCGACCGGAGCTCAACGACCAAATAGGAGAGCTGTCAACACTATCTCCGAGGCAACGCGTCGAGCAACGCTATACTAGACTTTTGTCTAGGCCACAGGATGTATGTGATCTGCAAGAAAAGGGCCCTTCAGATTGTATCGGGAAATCGTTCCAGAGGGAAGACAATCGCAATCGCACCCAGGTGATTGGGACGATGGAGTTACCGATTTGGACCAGTGCCCTCGGACATATTCACACCCAGTCACTCTGTTTTGAGTCATACTAAAACAAAAGATTGCCAAGAAGGTCCAAAGCTGACAGCAAAAGCACGGGGAAAGACGAATCGCCGTTGTCGACAGGGCCAGCGCTCGAGCCAACCCCTCACCCATATGCCGTAAGGACCAATCTCACACAGATTATCTAATTCACTACATGACTTGGTCCAATATATCCATCGCTATATGCATTAGAATCGCCTTTCTTATCTTATCTACCGCTGAGGTATCAACTGGATGCTCCTGTAACCTTTCTAGCCATATCCCACCCAAAAGCAAAATGTGCTAGCTTGGCGTCGATAGCGAAACCACGCTTGGCATATGCTAAACAAGAGATAATCGGTGTATGCATACGCCTGATCAGCGTGGCAATTCAACAAAGGAGAAAAGGCGCGACGTACCTTTGAGCTCGTCGTTCAAGCTATCCAGCTCTATCACACGCACAACGATATGTTCTCCAGCGTCGAGCTTTTGCTTTGGTGGGGGAGCATCCTCGGCGAGCGTCACGTTGAGGGTGATAAGCCTCATGTTCGCGGTAGTCATCCCTACTCAGATCATTATGTGTCAGCTGTAGATCTTGATGAGGGAGCCGGAGGTGTGCGAATGTGTAGGTATGTGGATGGAGCGACATACCGGGATCCCCGACCAATATCGGGGATGACTCCACCACATCTGAAGCCTTATAGCCCGTTTCCTCCTCCAGCTCCCTTATAGCTGCCTTTTCGGGCGATTCGTTCGCATCGACAAGACCTGCCAGAAATCAAAAACACATGTAAGCGCTCATCCTCCATCTCTAACACGGTCAGAGAGGGAAAGAGAGGGGAACGAACCAGCAGGCATCTCTATGACGTATTTCTCGATCGGAGGTCGATATTGTTCGATGATGACCGTGGATGTTTTGAAGCCTTTCTTCTTGGAGTGGAGGAGGGCGAGGATGGCCACCGCTACCAATACCATGCACAGTTTCCATCCAAAAAGGGGGCTATCAGCGCTCACGAGTCACGGTAGTCTTTTTGTTAAGTTTACCATCTATCTCTCCCTTTCGAGTTTTTCGCTCTGCCACCTCCCACTTGCGCTATGGAACAAAGGGTTCGTCAGGGGGGCTACTTTGACTATCGCCCGAGCGCAAACGTACATTGGCCCCATCTTGATCCTTGTACTCGATGACTTTAAGCGTCACCCACTTGGCCTGATCAATCGGCAAATCCTTCTTCGAAAGGATCTGTGGTTCTGCTGACATCTTCGTACCGTAAGCGACTTGCGATCGGATCTGAAGACGACATGACGCCGAAGAAGCTAAGCCTCTGAGAGAGCTCCGAAGTGGTACACTTATCATGTACTTTTTAAATGAAAGTGCAAGAGCAAACCGTATCGTAGTTCGGACGGAGGTTGTGGCGAGCGCTTGACTTGTCGCCGTCGAATTTCAGGTACATCACCAATAACCTCACCGTTTTGAATTGGTCATTCAACCAGTGATTCCTCGAAAGACAAGTCTAGATTGGATATAACTACTCGGTCGATAGAGATATAAGATATACGATACGACAACAGGTATGAAATGAAAGAAAGAAAGCATGGATAAAAAGGCACCCCCGAAGCGGAAAAATGCAACTCATACACACGACTACAGATCATGCAGCGGGCTTTCGGCAGACATAGAGCAACATCGGCGTGAAGAGCTAATTGAACAAATGAGACTCCGATCAGTATTCGAGTTAAGGAGCAAAACACCATTGGGCTGAATCGCATACCTTCTTCTGTCCACCTTCCACGAGCGCCTCCGCAGCTTGTTTCATCGTCTCACCCACAGCCCAGGTCCCCTTAGGGACCATCCCAACCTTCTCAAGACACCACACCGCCGTACTCGTCGTCCACATGCCAAACCTGGTCGTCCTGAACACGGTGGCATAATCCCCAATGGTCTGAGCCTTACTGAAATCACCCTCGAGGGGGTAGTACCAGGGTACAGGGTCGGGTCGCTCAGCGAGATCCTCCTCATGTTCGATCTGGAATCCAACGGTGACGAGGGCCTTGCGAGAGTCTTGGCGAGTGCGCATCTCAGCGATACCGTCTCCGATCTCGATGCCGTGTGCGACGCGACGATGCTCGGGGTTGGATGCATCGTAGGAATCGGTCATGACCCATTCGTAGACACCGACTATAAGCCAATTGTCGTTAGCCCCTCGTTAGGATGAAGGTCCTTGAGACCGACTTACAGACACCTCCGGGCTTCAGTACAGAGAAGATCTGGCCGTATACAGACTCGAAAGTGGGAGCATGGACGGTAGCCTCAATCGCGTACACTAAAAATTCGCAGAGCATTCCCAGTCAGTCTCAGATCTTCAGTCGCAAGGAATCAACAAAAGGTTCTCAAAAACTCACCTGCGTCGAAGGTGTTCTCCCCAAATTGCGCCGACAATTTGGTGAAATCGCCCTTTACGAAGTTAACGGTCTCCGATAGACCAGCTTTGGCGGTGTACTTGCGCGCGCGGCCGATCTGGAAATCGTTGTTGTTGACACCGGTGATATGAGCGTCACAGAATCGTGCGATCTCTCGCGCGGGACCGCCGATACCGCAACCGACATCGAGGACCTTCATGCCGGGCTTGAGGTTCATTTGTGCGGCGAGGTAATGTTCATGACGGGCGAGCTATTTTTCGGATGAAATGAGATGAGGCGAGAATGATGGTAAGCCTTTGATACATATATGGAGGATCGATACTGAACGCCACGTACGGATTGGAGGAAGCCTTCTCCCTTGTAGAACCTGGAGAAATGGAAGCTCTGTGCCCAGCCATACTCGTAGAGCTCAGTCGCGCCGTCATAGTAACCTACGTCGGACACAACTATTAGCAGCAGATCGCTTCTCCTTAGGATGACCCTACGTACCATTGACGACGTCTGTGTAGTTGTCTAACCGGTTGTCCATATGGGCTTTTGAGTCCTTCGAAGAGTCTTTCTCGAAGAAACCGGCATAGTTGGCGACGCGAGACTCGACACGACCATCTGCTTGTGCTGTAGTTGCCATTTGAACGAGCGAAGGGTGAAGTTTTATAGGTGATTAAAGGGATGCTAAATAGGAATATGGACGAATGAGCAGTCAGTCAATGAGGTTAGACGTTTTTGAGACGCGATAGGCAAGAGTCTAGCTCACCGGTGGTGTTGAAACCAAGAGAAGATGAGATGGTATGGATGGGAGGGGGAGAGGAGGTATTGAAAGGTAAAGACTGAAGTATCTACTGGTCCTTATATGAGGATGAGGTGGATCGTTCGTTTTTTTTTTCTTCCAGTCAAGCGCAAAATATGGTGCAACGCGCTTCAGGGTCCCAACATTCGGAAATAAATTCTACGTAAATCTCAGCTGCCATCACTTGTCAATTGCCCCCTTTCGCCATGTCTGTATGCTTGTAGATGATACCTGCAACCCATGAGGGACTATGCACCTAGACCACTCCTCAGACGTATTTAGGTCAAAACCAGGGCAATCCTGACAGCTCTGGATTATTATGAAACGTCCAAGACTATGTCACGAATATTTCCATGGTTTTATTTACATTTTCAGCTAGGTGTTGGACCTCCAGGTCTCATAGCCTTGTCAGCCGCGGAATCACCTGTTGGAATCCGAGTTTTGAAGTGGGTCGAACAGTGTTCGTCTTCCTACAACTGGGATGATAGCAACAAAACCCCTGGCATGCGTGGGCTCGTACTCACTTGCATCCTTCTTTGGAGACGCAACAATCTTAATGGACATCCATTGCAAATCCCTGACGCCAACCACCGGAAGCTATCGCTACTGGCATAGGCAAGTTTGTTCCGAGAGACAACCTTAAAGAACCTCTGCAACCCCCAGTGCTAAGGCCACCTACACCTCCTTAGTGAAGCAGATCAGCCTTGCTCCCAACGAACAGTGAGAATGATGACCGCGTAGATTTCTCCGCAGGCTTAGTGCTCGACCATTCGACCCTTGAATACAGCCAGCATCGGAGGACGTCCATTGTTAGAAGCTAGTTGATCGTTCGAGGAGAACGCCGCCACGCCGAGGGAGCGGATGGTCAGTTATGTTACGTACGCATCCTGATAAGCAAGCGTAGCCCTTCATACGCATCCTGATAAGGTTGCCCGGAACGGACTCAGAAGATCGATCAGGAAGGGGTCTCAACCATTACGCTGCCGCGAGGGCGATCACCTCTTCCAATCCGTGTTTATTCACGGCCCACCCTTGTCTTTCAATAGTCAAGGTTTGGCGCCAGTCGCGACATCGGCGCACACCCAAGGCTTCCTGTCACTGTACACACGTATCGGGGCGTTCACCGCCTCTTATGTCCATACCTTCGGGATCCCATTCATGACGCACTCCGGAGAGTCTTCTCCACCCCAGTCTGTCTCCAGATGCCAAGTCAATAGGTCTCACCGAAGTTCGAAGAAACAGAGCACACAGATCATTCTCCTTTTAATGTTCAAGGTACAGTTCAAGGCACATTCGAGATCCGGACTCAGACAACTTCTCTTCTTGTGAAGGCTGCGGATGATGACCCCGGAGAACTTGCTCGTACGAGGTCAACCTTGGCTTCCCCAGAAAAGTTGACATCAGAATTATCAAATTTTGCTCTAGCCTCGTTGATCAGTGGAGACCACCCTCCGGTGATCAATCTACTGGCTATCTTCGATAGCATTTGCGTCTTCTACAAGACAGTGCGGAGTTAGGGGTTTACGGAGAAACGCGGCGAAACGATAATCTTATCCTTTTTATTGTTTTCCAACCCGATGCGCTCACAAACAGTGCATGGACGAGGCTAATAGCCACAAACAAACACTGCTAGATCAGCGAATCGGATTACAGTCGCGGCAACCTTTTACGTTGATAACCACACCGGATACCCAAATGAGGGGTGAGCGATTTCAGCCGGCCACTGGATGCCAAACGCCAAACTCCCTCTCGGATCGCAGAATTCCCTCGAACCCACACCTGTCTTATATTGCATAATCGGATGTCTATTCAGTTCCTGTGTTGTTGTGGGTGGTTTTGCTTCTTGGCCGCCTCTTGACCGGTGTTGTTTGAAGCTCCGCTTGAATCCTCTCTTAAGGCTCATAAACCCATTAATTGGCATAGTTATGTGGTATATTCCTCCTCCCCTTTCTCCCGCCCTCAACACCCCCTCATACATCTAAGACCACACCCATGGCTTCGAAAGTCGCCAGAGAGGCGCCATACAGCAGCCAAAGGCGAGCATTGCAACTGAGCGGCGCTGCCCTCTTAGCCATGACGTTCCAGTCACTTGGTATGTTTCTCTTAGCACTTACTGGGTCACTCCGACGCCGTTTTGACTGAAATTCATCCAATCGACAGGTATCATCTACTCTGACATCGGTACCTCGCCTCTGTACGTACTCAACGGGATCTGGAGTTCGAGCGGCCCAGTGCCCTCAAGAGAAGATATCATCGGTGTGTGATGGCCAGTGTTCGTCAACGATACTAGCCGTTAATCTGATCTCCTTGTTCGGCATCATAGGTGGGGTCTCCGCTATCATCTGGTCTCTAACGCTGGTACCCCTCGTCAAATACGTCTTAATCGTTCTTCGTTTCGGCACTGAAGAGGGCGAGGTCAGTGTCGTGCACCCTGCTCCTTCAACGTGATATCTGATCGGACTTGAATACTACTTCAAGGGTGGCACATTTGCGCTCTATCACGGTCTATTCCCACCAGACACTCGTGATGACGACGACGATCGTGCGCTTACCGGAGACTCGGCTATGATGCTCGCATCTTCCACGAAGTCATCGGCGGAGGCACTGTCCGGATGGAAGTGGTTCTTGCTTCCTTGGGTATGTCATATCCCCGCCTCGTCCCATATGGTCGCCTGACGAGTCCGTTCCGCTTCACAGGCGTTGTTCGGTGTATGGCAATTCGTTCCTTATGGGACGCGTTGTCATTAACTGATATGAACTTCTGTCCTGATCGCTTAGACTTCGCTCACCATCGCCGATGGTGTGCTTACCCCCGCCGTCTCAGTCACTAGCGCGGTTGGTGGTATCGCCATCGCAAAACCAAGCGTTATCAACAACATTACGGGTATATCTATCGTGAGTCTGTGACGATCCTTTTCGTTATCAACAGACCTCGTAATATCTCCCTTGCAGGCATTCTTGGTCTTTTTATTCGGGATACAACGCTTCGGAACGCGTCGTTTGTCACTCGCCTTCGCTCCCGTCACATTCATCTGGCTTTTGCTCCTGGGGACGACTGGTATCTACAATATCACGACTTACCCAGGCATCCTCCGTGCATTCGATCCCTCGCGGATGGTTATGTGTAAGGCAGCATATATTATTTTCTGTCACTGACGGGCCTCTGACTCTTTTATTTATTCTAGGGTTTGTCAGAACCAAGAATTACGACTACCTTGCTGGTGTCTTGCTTGCCGTGACCGGATGTGAAGCCATGTTCGCAAAGTAAGCTTAGAATTAACACCTCGCATAAAACTCCAGGCTTAGTTACCGGTTTCAGTCTTGGGCATTTCAACCGCCTTTCCATTCAGGTCTGTACTATAGCAACGTCGCAACTCGCCGCTTGGACTCATTTACAACCCTTCCATCCGTAGCTCGGCTTTAGCTTGTTCGTTTACCCGATGCTGGCACTTGCGTACTTGGGCCAAGGCGCTCGACTCATCCAAGATGGAGAGAGCGTCATCACCAACGTCTTCTACACCACTATCCCTGGCCCAACTGGGGGCGCTCTATACTGGTAAGCGACCAAATCTTCCTTCTCTTTTGCTCTTTTCAAGGTCGTCAGCTAAACTCAATCACTCTGATTCTAGGATCGTTTACGTCTTCGGAATCCTTGCTAGTGAGCCTCCTTTTCATGCTTATGCGGTGGATACCAAAGCTGACGCTTCTATCTTCTAGCGGTCTGTACCAGCCAATGGTTTTCCCTCTTCATTGATCCTCAACCATCTCTTTCAACAGCTCATCGCTTCGCAAGCCATCATCACCGCTTCATTCAGCTTAGTGAGCCTGGTCTTGCATATCTGATTACTCGTTATATACCAACTGATACCCTCTTGTCCAGTGCCAACAATTGATCAACCTGCGGAGCCTCCCCCCGTGAGTCTTAGTTCTCCTCCAGCGGTTCTCTTCCACGCTAATATCATTTATAATGATCAGGCTACAAATGACTTATACCTCTGAAACTGTCCAAGGACAGGTCTACTTCCCTGTTGTGAACTACGCTCGTGAGCAGCGCGATTCGGTAGTTTAAAACATATCACTGACCTCTTTCCGTCTAGTTGCCATTGCTACGATTGCCATGGTCGGAGCCTTCAAGGTAAGCCCATTTCTGGTATTGGCTACGGCGAGCTCGCTTAAACCCATCATAATCAATTCCCTAGAACCTCGCCAATCTCACAAACGCATACGGATTTAGCGTCTCCGCCGTAATGTTCGTGACCACTTCGATCGTCGCTGTTCAGATGCGCTACACGAAACATCTTCCTTGGGTTGTACCCATTGCTTTCTTCTGCGTGCGTATCTGCCCAATGTTGCATATCATCCCAACCTTACACTGTCCCTTTTTCTTTTGCCTCCCCCTTGACAGGTGTTTGGTTTCTTCGATGGGTTGTTCTTTGGCGCCTCGTTGAAGAAAATCCCTCATGGCGCATGGGTATGTATTCTATCGACTGACCCTTTATTACGTTCACCTGATTGCGCATGAGCACATAGGTGACCCTCATGATCGGCCTTGTTGTGATGATCTTCATGCTCTTCTGGACTTGGGGAAAGGTACAGTCTGAAACGTCTTGTACGTGCTGGTTACTTACCTGGGGACTCGCTCTGCAGGGTCTCGAGGACGGATTCGACGGGAGGAATAGGAGAAATCTTGGTGCCTTCCTGGGCGTTGAGACCTCTTCTGGATCCGCTGGCGAGAAGCAAGCTCGCCAAAGGGTGGGGGAGATGCGATCTAAGGGCGCAACCACTCTCACCTACGTTGGAGACAGTGACATCATCCACAGCAAAGGGCATAATGGAGAGCTTTCAGATGACGATGTAGCCGACATCAAGTCCGCAAGCTCGATGTACCTCATGGGAGAGGACGACGCCCACCCTCGCATGCCACTTGCACGCCTCCCAACTTGTGCAGTTTTCCATAAACTAACAGCAGGACGGGGTGTACCGCATACGTTTTATGGTTTCCTTCGCCAGTGGCCGGCGTTACCTCGTGTTGTTGTGAGTCTTCTGCCTTGTCGATATTGCTCGTATCTCCTGTCAACTGAATGAACCTGCTACTTTCTGGCTAGATTTTCTTATCTGTGAAGACTATGAACATCAACCACGTGCCAATGGAAGACAGGTATGCGGTCACGAAAGTGAGGACATTGCAAGGTAAGCGCAGCCGTTTACCCCGTATGGTAGATAACTGATTTTCCGTGGATCATGGGGCAGGCTTCTATGGTGTTACCTACGCGCTAGGTTTCCGGGATGACTTCTTAATGGATACCAATGCCATTATTGAAAGGATTTGCGCTCTCGAGTCGCGCCGGGGTGCCAATGACGAAGCTGACGCGATGACGACAATCACCGAGATCCGCACTGTCGCCAAACAATCTACGCACATGTAAGAGATACTTCCCTGCGTTGCGACTTATGTCAACTGACTTTGAAACGCCGTTCCCAGTGTCCCACACTACCATGTCGTTAGCTTGCCGGTCACAGGTTATGGCAGACTTAACGGTATTGCCTCGAGTATCAGGAGCATTCTCATAGACGGCCTGTACCGTAGACTCGAGACGATGTTCCCTGAAACGGGAAACTGGAAGGGTTCAGCTGATGAGTATGTTGCACCGCACCACCCTGTCACTCGCTCACGATAACTCAATATTTTCCCCCTGTTGACAGGATCATTCGCGTCGGAATTAATGCGGATATTTGAGTTGTTTTACGCGGCTTTCTTCTTCATGTCTCCTTCGTGGAGCATGTCGCTCCCGAAAAGGAAGAAAAAAAGACTTCGATGTCGATTTCTAGATACCCTAGGCGCTATAAGGCTTCCTCATGCAATGAACCTACGTCGTTTCTATTCCTGTTCGTTGAGGCCTTTCTAAAAACCATTTCTGTCGGCGAATATTGTGGATGCTCTTTTCGCCGATTCCCATTCAGATTCCTATTCAGATCTATGTACGTATGAGTAACGGTCTAATCTGTTTGCCCACTCGACCCCTTTGGATGACCCGCTGCCTGGGAGCCAAAGGCAAACGGACACGAAACCTCATTGAACACCTAAATGCAGCTCGCACGAGAAGAGTCCTAAATCACATAACTAGCAGAGCAGACACACTATTAACTACTCATGGGATCGCACTTGGTTCAGACAGTACCTGCATCCCGCATTTTCGTTGGTCGCCCTCAGTGTGGGAAACTTTCGCCCTGATTCCAACCAATTGATGGCCCGATCATTAGAACACGCTGGACGACTTGAAAACTCGGCTTAGGAGCTTTCGCGGCAGAAGTGGCTGACTTTCGCGTTGATGAGTGGAACCCCACGGTTGGAACCTGCCCTAATCCATCCTCCGGTGAGATGCCTGAGACCTTTGTGCTTTTAATCATCATAGAAGCTGAACATCTAAGAACAAACTTAAAAAAGAAAAGCTCGACGAAAGTTATATCCCGGCTAATACACACGCTTATTTCAGCAAGCGCAATAAAATCCACCCAGGTGGCACATTTCAACCCATCCATATCCGGTCCTCAAAAACCTTTTTCTCTCACAGTTTTCACGATTAAACGTGTATAGTTAATATCGGAAGCCAGAACTGATTGTTCTCGATCGAGCGCGCCTTCGGAGCGTCCCAATTCACCGGTGAATCGCAGCAACTCTTTCCGAAGACCAACGATGCCCCACCATCCTCAATCGTTCGGATATCAGGTCCCAAAGCTGGATACCAAGGTTAGAAAAGGGGTAAGGCCCGCTCCGTTCGTTTGGGGGATGTATGCCGTGGATGTAATGCCCAAAGTATATCCATTAAGTGCCCGCTTTACGGTCTCAGCTATTCTTAACGTTGCTGCTTCTCCTTTGTTCGAAGGACTGACGGCATGGGATTAAATTAGAATACAGGACGAATGTATCGGGGGAAGGTGTTCCATGAGACTTTCCACTCCAGATGGGGGGGGGGGGGGGGGGGGGGGGGGGGGGGGGGGGGGGGGGGGGGGGGGGGGGGGGGGGGGAGGGGGGGGGGGGGCGGG